>JACEHZ010000636.1:0-125000 GCA_017893485.1 Hemerocallis citrina | reverse complement strand
CAGAGAGACTGTTCGTAAAGACGATAAATGTTAGGGAATTTTTTTTACAAAATGGATGATTATAATTTATTTTATATTATTTTTTGTAAATATTTAACCACCATGATTATATATTGGTTTGAAAGGTGGAAAAAAATGGGCCAATAAAAAAATATAGCTAAACGATATACAAGTATAGATTATCTGTCTTTGGTATAAATTTCCACAGAGACTGTACATAAAGAGTAAAGAGAAAATTGTAAAAACCCCAAAAACTTTAAACCTAGGCCGTTGTTAGAGATAACGGGTTAAAGTATTCATATAAAGGGGTGCTCCATGACTTTTTGCTCTTTTCAAGTTTTAAGCTATAACATAGGCCGTTGTTGGAGACAACGGCCTAGTCTATAAATAAAAGGGTGTTGCTCTCTGACTTGTTTTTCTATTTATCTTCTCCAAGTCAGAGAGCACACCAAAAACTACAACTTTTTGACTACAACCTAGGTCGTTGTCTCCAACAACGGCACAAGGCATTTATAAATAGGGTGTTGGTCTCTGACTTGTTGATCTTTTTATCTTCTCCAAGTCAGAGAGCACCCCAAAAACTATAACTTTGTGAGTACAACCTAGGCCGTTGTCTCCAACAACGGCCTACGGTTTTTACCTAAGGTTTTTATAAAATAGGGTGTTACTCTCTGACTTGTTGCTCTTTTTATCTTCTCCAAGTCATAGAACACCCCAAAAACTACAACTTTTTGAGTAAAACCTAGGCCAACGGCCTAAGGTTTTTATAAAATAGGGTGTTGCTCTCTGACTTGTTGCTCTTTTTATCTTCTCCAAGTCAGAAAGCACCCCAAAAACTACAACTTTGTGAGTACAACCTAGGCCGTTGTCTCCAACAACGACCTAAGGTTTTTATAAAATAGGGTATTGCTCTCTGAATTGTTGCTCTTTTTATCTTCTCCAAGTCAGAGAGCACCCCAAAAACTACAACTATTTTTGTAAAACCTAGGCCGTTGTTGGAGACAACGGCCTAAGGTTTTTATATCCAACAACGGCCTAAGGTTTTTATAAAATAGGGTGTTGCTCTCTGACTTGTTGCTCTTTTTATGATCTCCAAGTCAGAGAGCACCACACAAACTTCAACTTTTGTCCTATTACCTAGGCCATTGTTTGAGACAACGGCCTAAGGTATCAATCAAATAGGGTGTTGCTCTCTGTGTTAATGCTCCAGAAACAAAGAGAGTTAACCTGTCCAAAAAAAATTCAACACATAACATAGGCCGTTGTCTCCAACAACGACCTAGGTTTAAAAAAATATATATTATGTACAACTACAAGTGCAGCTACAGCTGATACAATTGAGTCACAAAACAATAATTATGTACAACAACAATATTAACAAACGACACAAACCAACAACACTTGAGTCTGAAGAACATTTACATTTACCAATCAAAGGTAATTAACCACATGGGCAATAATCTGTAATATACTAAAAATTACATTAAATAAATTCCAAGTTCACAGTGGATCATCATATCTCGACTCAGAACTCTCTTCATCGGAAGGGATTACTTCTTGCCTTCATTGAAAGATTAGTTTTAGTTAGTAACAAACTCATTTACCACAAATGTAGTATAATAAATTTAAACCATGGAAAAACAAATAAAGTACGAGTCTTACCCCTCAAATAAAGTTGGACAATTTCGTGAATCATGATTCATTTGCACATTGCCGCATCTTCGGCACCGTCTCGATTTTTTTATGCGGAGTTGCTCTCTTATCGGCCTCAATGTTCTGGCGCGAGGCCTTCCCTTTGTCGTGCATTCTGTGGGTCACTAATGCATGTAGGTATGTGTCCACTCCCTTCATTATGAGGTTGTGCACTACCATGCCGTTGTGAACTACCTCCTGGTTCGACACTGTCATGTGGTTGTGAGGCCTGTTCAGGTTGTTCACCTAATCCGGGTTGTAGCCGAGAAACTTCGTTAATAATCTTCTGCAAATTCTCCAACGTGTATTTGTAACTTTCATTTGAGAAACAACCGAGATCGACAATCTGTTTTGCATAGTAGCTTAACTCATAATATTGAGAAGCAAAATTCTCGGTATTGGGTTCGGTTGGAACAGATATATAACTTCTTCTCATCACATTCCTGGTTCATCTTCTTTTAATATATACATCCGGAAGGAAAGTGTGATGGCAGAAACGAAGAGCAGCTAAAATATGCCTGCAAGGAATGCCAACGAATTCGAAGAAGTGACATGCACATGTAATAATTCCATTGATTTTGCATAATTAAAGAAAGCGAGCTGGTTCTGCTTCTCCATAGAGTATCACATGGAAGGTTGAACTATCTGGTATCTCAAGATCGGCAACAAATGTCACATTGTACATGAAGCTTTTTGTTACTTCATCTTGGAATTTGTAAAAGATTTTCGAAGTATATGTTTTTACTATTTGTGCCTCCAAAGCCCATTCGCTCTTCAACTTCGGTCTCTTCTCACGGTTACGATGATTTTCTTTCAGTTCATCGTGTCTTTACCTTCCCAAAAAATAGTCAAAAAAATTCATGCAAGGAATATTTCTTTTCTGTATGATGCTTCATGGCAGAATGTGCGGACTCAATCCGTTGGCTACTCAACATACCGGCCCAAAAAGAATCTTTAGCGTAGATTAGTACCCAACTTTCACGGATATCAAATAGATTGTTCAACTATTTGTTACTCTCTAATCTGTATCGCGAAATCAACATATTCCATTTTCCTACAAATTCATGTACATATTCGGAATTGTAGATGACATTCTTCAAGGACTCCCTAAACTTGTCGACATCATTCGAAATACGTACCTCCTGGGGTAACTTATCCAGAATATGCCAAATACAAAAACGATGCCGAGTCTGGGGGAAAACTTTCTTAGCTGTGGCGGCGATCCCACGGTCTTGATCGGTGACGATACCGGATGGAGCACGATTCATAATCCCTAACCACTTTTCAAAGAACCATTCAAACGAAGAGGCCATCTCATTTGGAATGAACCCACATCCTAAGAAAGTCGATTGCTAATTTTGATTTACTCCAAGGGAACAAATAACATTCCGTAACGGTTCGTATTGTACATAGCATCAAAGCAAATTATATCGCCAACTTCTTCATAATTTATCCTACAAATACCATCTACCCACATACAATGTGAAAACTACCCTTCGGGATCTACTTGAATGTCATAAAAAAATGAAGGATCCGTCTGTTTCTTAGATTTAAAAAAATCAATTAGCATTGTAGAATCATGTCCTTTCAATGCTTCTTACGAATCTCTAAGTAAATTTCTAACATCTTTTCCTGTGATACCTACTTGATCGTGACCACCACTAGAACTTTCAATGAAGAGCATTTGTCGACACGTCTGGATATTAGCTTGGTTGAATTGCTCTATTATCCTTTTATCCGTATTTGACACGGACCTGTTCCGGGACAAAAGATGCCTTCTACCGGGTGAGGTGAATTTGTGATTGTGTTCTTCGTGAAATAAATACACCACCCACGTATTACTTGCTTCGTTCAATTTTACACGAACGTAAGCCTTGCAACCCGTTCTATAGGTTGTTCTCTATCTACCATCACTATGTTGACTCGGCGACGACCCAGCTTTATAACAAAGATATGACTAATCTACTTCTATTCCTCCTTTTAATTTATTCCTACCCTTACGCATTGCAAAACTCCCATAACGGGCATATGAAGAATAAAAATTCTCAGCCTCAACTAAAGTGGGGAACGTCATACCTAACTTTGGTTTTAGATGGTCTTCGACTAACGGCATGAAATCAATGATTGGTTCTACCCGCACAAAATTATCGCTGGCAACAGAACTCTCCGTATCGTTGTTCATTTGGGTAAAAATATATTATTGGTCAATTAATATACTCATCATATATAAAATAGCTTGTTAACAAATGATTGCGATATATATACATACGAAACAAAATAAGTGACAAAACATCAAAAACGACGTCATAAAAATACAAAACTCTTCTATTGGGTCCGGCTTGCTGCACACAAGGTAACGGAACTTGCACAAGCAAGTTTCGATCCACGGTTTGCAAGATAAGGTCGTTTCTCGTTCGCATTCCCCTCACTCTTGGAAATGAGGGAAAATGCGATACACAGACGCATATACCAAACCGTGGGTTACAACTCGAAACTATAAGTTGGTATGACTTGTGAGTGGCGAGACCAACTAACTCGCAAAATTACGGTTTTTCTCAAGTGGGTTCTATGTTGAAAACTCCCTCAAAACATAACAAAAATCATAAGAAAACCCCACAATTGACGGCAAAAAAATTAATTAAACTTTTTGATTGGGTCGGGCTCCCCGCAAACAAGTCAATGCAACTTGTACAAGCGAGTTCCGACCAACGGTTTGCAAGATACGGCCGTGTATCGCATTTATTTATAAAAAATGCCAACAATGCGATACATTGACGTAGGCCCCAAACCGGGGGTCTGAACTCTCAACTACAAGTACCGTTTGGTAAGGAGTGGTCAGCCCAATATGCTTTTCAATTTTTATTTTTTTTAGATGTCGTTTCGTACTGAAAAGTACCCTCAACAAAAATCAAAAAACTTGAACTAAGATTGTTGTTTGATATACGGTACAAATCCACACAAACGAGATCAAAAATCCCTAAACTTTGGGAGTGAGACGGCGGCAAAACACATGAGCCAACAAAATTTGTAAAGGTAAGTTTCGAATCACGGTTTGCAAAATACGCCGATGTATCGCTTTCACTCACGGAAATGAATCGAAAGCGATACACGGCCGTACACTTCAAACCGTGAATCCAAACACACTTCTACGAATTGCGTTGGCTTGTGTATGGCAAGCCCGACGTACTCGCAAAGTTGCATAAATTTTTTTTCACTTTGTGCGCTATTACTAATATCGAATAACAACCAACAACAACTAATACTACATCTACATCCCCAATAAAACTAGAATTACCTACTCTATAAATACCTACGCATAATATAGCAATTGTACACTCAAACATTGGAGAAAAATTTCCAATCAATTAGCCTAGTTAGATCTATTCAAGTAGGAACAAATTAGTATCTTTAACAATGAGGGTGTTCGGGAGGCCGCTGCGCGCTGCTGTAGAGAAAGGAAGGGGAGTATGGTTTGGCTAATTTATTCAGGAGTAGGGTTTTAGGGTTGGGTAGATTTCGTATGGGTTAGAGTTTTTTTGTGATTGGGATCTTCAAAGGAAGAGGGCTAGAGACTAAGAATATGGAGAGATTCGGTGAAAAGCAACGATCAAGAGAGAGGTAGGGTTTTCAGATCGATAGAGAGAGAGCTAGGATTTGGGAAAATGGGTTTATCGAGCTCCACTAGCGAGAGAGAGAGTTGTGAGGGAGATGGCGATCTGAGTATGTACAAGTGTTTGGAAAAACACTGGTACATACTTTGGCCGTTGTTGGAAACAACGGCCTACGTTGAAATTTTTGTTAAAAAAACAACCTAGGCCTACAATTTTTTCCAAAAAAAACTTCAAATAACTTAGGCCGTTGTTGGAAATAACGGCCTAAGTGATTTTTTCAACAAAAAAAAACTTTACGCCGAAAAAATGCTAAGTGTGAAATGTTTTTTTGGCGTGAATTGACGAAATTACCCATCTGCTTTTCGGAACGTTAGTGGGATGTTTTAACTGGTTTTGATCAGATCCGCTGATCATGATCAAGCAAGATCGGACGGCCAAGATTGCTATTTTCCAGCCCGTTGAAAATGGACCCGTTTTCAATTGAGCAAATCCCTATATATATATGGGATTTCTTCCATTGCAAACGCAAATGTTTGTGCGCACCACTTAACCTGTCATTGGCAATGACGGGTTAAGGCAAAATATGCCTTAATCCGTCATTGTTTGCACAACATTTTCATTTGCAATAGAAGAAATCCCTATATATGTAACACCCCGAATTCCAAATACGACTGAATTCGAAGTTCTACAGGATCTTTACACTTCACTTCGTACAATTTTACAAGAAAATTTGAACTTTTTATAATACAACAGAGTCCTTTACAATTTCTTACACAGCGGAAGTTAAAAAGAAGTACAATAATGAAAATTATACAATTGCAACATCTTTAACATTTAAATAAATCAACAGCAGTATATCAACTTTATATCTTCATAAAAATCCAACTCCTGCATATAAAATTGTGGGCACGTCAGTTGCTTACAACCAATGAAAATATTATACACGGCCATCCTCTCTATGCCGAAAATATAACGATCTTAATACGTTAATGTTGCCGCTGAATCTGGTGTGGGGGCAAACAGATAGTATTTGTGGATTCTTAGGAAAACTGAATAGCAAACCTGTTACCTATTCTGCCGGAGTTTGACCGTTGCTCCCGACGTTCACTTGCAAAAAGTGCGAGACACCGGGGTTGTTCCCAGCGACGCATCCTCCGACGCTCAAGTCAGTAACCAGAAATGATTATGAAAGAGCGCAAAAGCTGGCAAAAGATTGATTACCTCTTAATGGAGATGGATGGGAGGTATTTATAGGCGCCGCTGGGATTAGATTAGGAATGTAATCCCTGTGGTTAGATAAGGAATGTAATTCCTAATCCCCAGTGAAAGGATAAATATGAATCAGGGCCGTTGATTAAGATTTAATCAGAAACCCTAATTCTATCCTTTCTGGACCGGGTCTGTTGCGGGTTGAAACCCGCACCCAGCTGAGGTGAATCCGTTCGCAGGTTAGTGAGTCTTCGAGGAGGAGAACCCGTACCCGCTTCAGACCCATTAGTAGGTAAAATTACCGAATCTGTTGCCGTTGAATCGGGTGTGGGGGCAAACAGATAGTATTTGTGGATTCTTAGGAAAACTGAATAGCAAACCTGTTACCTGTTCTGCCGGAGTTTGACCGTTGCTCCCGCCGTTCACCTGCAAAAAGTGCGAGACACCGTGGTTGTTCCCGGCGACGCACCCTCCGACGCTCAAGTCAGTAACCAGAAATGAATATGAAAGATCACAAAAGCTGGCAAAAGATTAATTACCTCTTAATGGAGATGGATGGGGGTATTTATAGGCGCCGCTGGGATCAGATTAGGAATGTAATCCCTAATCCCCAGTGAAAGGATAGATATGAATCAGGGCCGTTGATTAAGATTTAATCAGAAACCCTAATCTATCCTTTCTGGACCGGGTCTGTTGCGAGTTGAAACCCGCACCCAGCTAAGGTGGATCCGTTCCAGGGTTAGCAGGTCTTCGAGGAGGAGAACCCGTACCCACTTCAGACCCATTAGTTAGTTAAATTACCGTTTTACCCCTGGGCTTCAAGATTCATGCCCGATTTGGACGGTTCCGATTTAACCCCATTTTTAGCCATATCACGAGCCCCCCACTCACAAAGACTGAGTTTAATCAGCCTTTGAGGAGTAGTTTTACTGTTTTAATAGCTAGTGGAGTTGTATCGGACTCCAAATGGAATGTTTTGAATCTCTGAAGGAGGTAGTGTGGTGATTTTTCAAGTTGTTCGTACTCTAAGCTGTTCTTGAGCTTTTCTAGATGTTTGGTGATTTTTACCTATTTTTTTGGATTATTTATTTAATTTTGCGATGTGTTAACTGGTCGTTCGGGGGTCTTAACAACACGTTCTAGGCAATAATTGTTCGTTCAGGGGTTCAAAAATATACCCCCGAATTTATAATCATTTCCTAGAATTTTTAGTTAATTTTCCCGAACTTTTAGTAATTTTTTTGCAATTTTTAAATAAATAAAACGATTAAAATAAATAAAAACAAATTTTTAATACCGATTTATGGCGTGGCACGATCTGGACCCTTCATCAGCGACGAGCGCGATCTCCTGGGCGATCGAACGATCCACGTTCCTCGGCAGATAGTTTCTTCGTATGCGAGGGTCGGTTCCTCGTCCCGTCGGCTCGGCAGCTCGGTGCTTAGCTCTGAATCTGCCGAACTACGTGGCGTAATCCTGAGCGTCCATCTCAGCGCGGATCCCCAAAAAACGCTATCTTGTCGTTTAGTAAACGTGGCAAGATCTGAGCCGTCCATCACGTTGAGCGCGTTTTTTGACAAGATCCAACAGCTGAGGAGGGTCGGCGGAATTTTTCTCCATATGTGACGGTCGGTTCCTCATCCCCTCGGCTCGGCAGCTCGGTGCTTAGCTCGAAATCTGCCGAACCACGTGGCGTAATCCTGAGCGTCCATCTCAGCGCGGATCCCAAAAAAAAAAACTATCTTGTCGTTTAGTGAACGTGGCAAGATCTGAGCCGTCCATCACATCAAGCGCGTTTTTTGACAAGATCCAACGGTTGAGGAGGGTCGGCGGAATTTTTCTCCATATGTGAGGGTCGGTTTCTCGTCCCCTCGGTTCGGATGCTCGGTGCTGTTAGTCGAGGTATGGAGTTGGACGTTTTGAAGCATCCTGGCTTTGAAGCGTCGCCACCCTCCGACTCAGTAGCTCAGTTGCTCAGCCAAGCTGTTCGGTAGCTCGGCTAGGCACACCGGTGAACAGAGGCTCGAAAGGCACACGTGGTCAGATCTGGATCGTCCAACATTGCATGAATCACGAGGACTGGGTTCAGATCACGAGATAACGTTATTTTGTTATTTTGTGAGCGTGGCACGATCTAAACCGTCCATCGAGTTCTGACACGAATTTTGGAGAGATCCGACGGTTATTTAGCCTCGAGAGGATTTTTCTCCATATGTGAGGGTCGGTTCCTCGTCCCCTCGGTTCGGAAGCTCGGGGCTGTCAGCCGAGGTATGGAGTTGGACGTTTTGAAGCATTCTGGCTTTGAAGTGTCGCCACCCTCCAACTCAGTAGCTCGGTTGCTCAGCCGAGCCGTTCGGTAGCTCGGCTAGGCACATCGGTGGACAGAGGCTCGGAAGGCACACGTGGTCAGATCTGGATCGTCCAATATTGCGTGAATCACGAGGACTGGGTTCTGATCACGAGAAAATGTTATTTTGTCGTTTTGTGAGCGTGGCACGATCTGAACCGTCCATCGAGTTCCGACACGAATTTTTGAGAGATCCGACGGTGATTTAGCCTCGGGAGGATTTTTCTCCATATGTGAGGGTCGGTTCCTCGTCCCCTCGGTTCGGAAGCTCGGGGCTATCAGCCGAGGTATGGAGTTAGACGTTTTGAAGCATTCTGGCTTTGAAGCGTCGCCACCCTCCGACTCGGTAGCTCGGTTGCTCAGCCAAGCCGTTCGGTAGCTCGGCTAGGCACACCGGTGGACAGAGGCTCGGAAGGCACACGTGGTCAGATCTGGATCGTCCATCATTGCGTGAATCACGAGGACTGGGTTCAGATCACGAGAAAACATTATTTTGTCGTTTTGTGTGCGTGGCAGGTTCTGAACCGTCCATCGAGTTCTGACACGAATTTTCGAGAGATCCGACGGTGATTTAGCCTCAGGAGGATTTTTCTCCATATGTGAGGGTCGGTTCCTCGTCCCCTCGGTTCGGAAGCTCGGGGCTGTCAGCCGAGGTATGGAGTTAGACATTTTGAAGGGGACTCAGTAGCTCGGTTGCTCAGCCAAGCTGTTCGATAGCTTGGCTAGGCACACCGGTGGCCGAGTCGTGGACTTAAGCGATTTGAGGAGTCATTGTTTCGAAACGTCACAACTCTCTGCTTTGGCGCTTTGGCTTCTTAGTGGGCTTTTAAATTCCCAAGGAAGCCCAAACGTCGCACTGGGGTTATAAGTTCTCACTCCCCCACCCCCAAGCTCATTTCTCACTTTTTACTCCAAGCTTTCACTTTTGCTCTCTGCGTTCTCTGCTAGCGGCGATTTTCGCTCCAAGGCGGTTGCGTTAGCTGTTGCGTGGGCCAGGCAATTTTCGGCGAACTAATTCCGACTGTGAACGTCACTTCAAGGACACGTCACATCAAGGTTAGTTTACTTGCCTTAGCCTTTTTTCTAGAGATGTCAAGGGTGGACTCGGGGAGTGAGGCCTCATCCTCGGGCGATAGTGGTGCCGAGGAGAGGAGGCAAATGGAGTTCCGAAGGAAGGGGAAGCAGGTGGCCGAGCCGTCTGTGGCCGGGGCGAAGAAGAAGAAAAAGAGGGTAGTGGCCCAATCTCCTGTAGTCGAGGAGATTTTGGAGACCCCGAGGCAAACCCCTGAGTCGGGCCGGTACCCTTGTGTACTGTCCGGGCATGCTGGGGTCAGGCAATACGAGGGTGACCTCATGAAGAAGGCGATCATAGGTCAGTCGGAGATATACGAGGAGAACAACCCGGTTCTAACCACCGAAGCAGACGAGATTGCGACGGTGTTATCTGAGAAGGATCTGCTCTAGATCAGAAAAGGGTTCGCCATCCCTCCGGAGTACAAGTTGATTCTCCTCGGCCTTGGGATGCGAGCGAACTCCAAACTGTCGTCGTCGGATATGTGTACGTTCGACTACAACTCGCTGAACGCAGGGATGCGCTTTCCTCTGCACCCCTTCATTCTTCAGGTCCTCGGGTGGTACAGCCTTGCGCCTACTCAGTTCATGCCGAACACCTGGCGCCATGTGAATGCCTTCTTGCTGCAGTGCCGTAACGCCGAGGTCGAGCCAGACCTGACGATCTTTCAGAGCATGTATCGGGTTCACAGAATGCTCAAGACCGAGCATCGCTACTATCTGGCGCCGAGGAAAGGCGTTCGGATTATAGAGAACCTGGACTCGATCAAGGGTTGGAAGGAGAAGTTCTTCTTGTTGAGGGAGCCCTCGATGCTGAAGGTTCCGACTCAGTGGAAAGTAGAGGTGCCGAAGTTCGCGAGGGCCGACCCGGTACTGACTACGGCCGAGGAAGAAGTGGTGGGGAAGATCATGGCCCTCCCGATGTTGAGCTGGAGGGAGATGACCGAGGAGGTGCTACACGGGTCAGGCCTTAGTCCCATCGACCCGAGTACGCTCCTGACATCTCGCAATACATTTTTTTTCTTCTAAGTTTTTAGCTCGTTTCACTAACTTGCTGTTTGTTTGTTGTTTGGAACAGAAGCGCCTAAGATGGACTTTTTGGGGATGATGAACGAGCGAGGCAAAGTTGCCGATGGAAGGAAAAGGAAGAGGCCGAGCACAACCGCCTTGTCTGGTCGGCCCTCTAAGGTTGCTTCGGCAATTGCTCCGCCTCCACCCGTTGCTGAGGTCCTCTCGCCAGCGGTAGTCATCATCGCCGACCCCTCGGCTCCTGCTGCATCTGCCACGGCCGGTGAGGCCTTTGACGTTTCGGTAGCGCTGTCGCTCCAGGCTCCGCCGTTGACCCCTCAGGCCGAGGTGATCTTGACCGAGCAACATAAGAAGTTGTTTGTCCCGAACTGGCGAGTCAAAAACCACGACGGCTTCCTCGGGAATTCGCAGATGTCCATGAAAGCCGTCAAGCATTTGGCGACCCCGAAGGATCGAGCCGCGCTGAAGGCGGGGACGGTTGGCGACGACACCTATGAGGTCGCCCAGTTGCTCGTATCGGTAAGTTTTGCATACTTTCTCTTGAGAATTTCTTTAAGTCTGCCGTTCGGCTCTTACTTTGTTCTTACTATCTTTTTGTTTTGTGGGTTCGTGGTACGATCTGACCTGTTCATCATGTCTTAGCATGGATTTTGAGATGATCTAACGATGAAATTGGTTCGGCAGAATTTTTCTCCATATATGGAGGTCGGTTCCTCGTCGGCTCGGTTCGGTGTTTGAGTGAGCACAGTCGAGCCGAACGTTGGACTTCGAACCATCGTTAGAGTTGTCCAACGGTTGTGGGAGCAGTACCGAATGGTGACCTACTTCTAGCTTGCTTAAGAGCGAGCTTGCGAAGCAGAATCGAGCCAAGTTTTGGACTCCGAACCATCGATAGAGTTGTTCAACGGTTGTGGGAGCAGTTCCGAATGGCGACCTACTTCTAGCTCGCTTAAGAGCGAACTTGTGAAGCAGAATCGAGCTAAGTTTTGGACTCCGAACCATCGTTAGAGTTGTTCAACGGTTGTGGGAGCAGTTCCGAATGGCGACCTACTTCTAACTCGCTTAAGAGTGAACTTGCGAAGTAGAATCGAGCCAAGTGTTGGACTCCGAACCATCGGTAGAGTTGTTCAACGGTTGTGGGAGCAGTTCCGAATGGCGACCTACTTCTAGCTCGCTTAAGAGCAAACTTGCGAAGCAGAATTGAGCCAAGTGTTGGACTCCGAACCATTGGTAGAGTTGTTCAACAGTTGTGGAAGCAGTTCCGAATGGCGACCTACTTCTAGCTCGCTTAAGAGCGAACTTGCGAAGCATAATCGAGCTAAGTTTTGGACTCTGAACCATCGGTAGAGTTGTTCAACGGTTGTGGGAGCAGTTCCGAATGGCGACCTACTTCTAGCTCGCTTAAGAGCGAACTTGCGAAGCAGAATCGAGCCAAGTGTTGGACTCCGAACCATCAGTAGAGTTGTTCAACAGTTGTGGGAGCAGTTCCGAATGGCGACCTACTTCTAGCTCGCTTAAGAGTGAACTTGCGAAGCAGAATCGAGCCAAGTTTTGGACTCCGAACTATCGTCAGAGTTGTTCAACGGTTGTGAGAGCAGTTCCGAATGGCGACCTACTTCTAGCTCGCTTAAGAGCGAACTTGCAAAGTAGAATCGAGCCAAGTGTTGGACTCCGAACCATCGTTAGAGTGAGGAGTAAAGGCAGAGAGATGTAAACAATCTTTGCAAGTAAAACATGAAAAGGCTTTCTTTATTGATGACTAATGGTCGGCTGCTTCTAAAGTTGCTAGCCGTTATTACAAGAGAGAAATAAAAGAAAAACATTGCAAGTAATAGGAGAGGAACGGTTCGACATCCCAAAATACTTAGAGAGGCGTTGGTGTTCTCTCTTGGTATTTTAAGAGATGGTCGGCATTCCAAGTCCTAGGGATCTCCCTGCCTTCGAGGTCTTCTAGTCTGTATGTGCCGGGCCGAACGACTTTGGCGATCTTATAGGGTCCCTCCCAATTTGGAGCCAGTTTGCCCTTCTGACCGGGGAAAGAGATGGCTAACTTTCTGATGATCAGGTCCCCTTCTTTGAGGTCGGTAGGACGGACTCTCTTGTTGTACGCCAACTCGATCCTTCTCCGGTAGCTTTGTTGGCGAATGGCAGCTCTTTCTCGGATCTCATCAATTAGGTCTAGATTTGCTCGGAGCTCTCTGGCATTATGTTCTTCTTCATAAGCCATTAGACGAGGAGAGGGTATACCAACTTCTAGGGGGATCATAGCTTCGGTCCCATAGGTGAGATTGAACGGAGACTCTCCTGTGGGGGTGCATTTTGTGGTGCGGTAGTTCCACAGCACGTTGGAGAGCTGATCGACCCATATGCCTTTGGAACATTTATCCAACCTCTTCTTAATGCCGGAGAGGATCTGTCAGTTAGCATTCTCGACTTGACCATTCGACTGGGGATGGGAAACGGAGGAGAATCGGTGTTGGATGGCGAGGTCTTCACATAGAGCTCGGAAGGCAGCCCCGGTAAACTGGGTTCCGTTGTCTGTTATGAGGACTCGAGGGACGCCGAATTGGCGGATCACGCTCTTCCAAAAGAACTGAACTACCTTGTTCTCAGTGATCGCAGCCAAGGGCTCGGCCTCTATCCATTTTGAGAAGTAGTCGATTGTCACGACTAAGAATTTGAACTAACCGGGAGCCGGTGAAAATGGCCCTAGTAAATCCATCCCCCACATTGCGAAAGGGATTGGACTTGATAGGGAATTTAGTGGGGCTTGTGGAAGGCATCTGATGTCGGAGTACTTCTGACAAGAGCTGCATTGCCGAACGTGCCGTTCGGCGTCTCGTAGGAGAGTGGGCCAGAAATATCCGTAATTCAACACTTTGTGGGCTAGAGATCTGGACCCCGAATGTGCCCCGCCGATGCCCTCGTGAAGTTCTTGCAGGGCGTAGTCGGCCTGCCCAGGAGAGAGGCATCTCAGGTACGGCCTGCCTTCTACCTGTTTGAAGGAGCGTTTATATAGGATGCCTCCGATCAGTGTGTAACGCTCGGCTCGGGTTCTCACACTTCGAGCTTCCTTAGGATCCTCGGGGAGGAGCCCGTCCCTTAAGAATTCGACGAGGGGTTTCATCCAGTTATCTTCAAGCAGGACAGGCAGCGACTCCATAGAGTCAAAAGTTTCATCCTCTATACTTGGGTTCAGGAGGACCTCTATCAGGACGGTCTGCTCGAGACCTTGAAGGGAGGAAGAGGCTAGTTTGGAGAGGGCATCGGCTTGAGCATTTTCTTCCCGGGGTATTCGTTGGATGAGGGCTTCTTCAAATAGTGCCATGAGGCTTCTAACCTTGGTTAAGTATTTAACCATCCGGTCATCATGTGCTTCATACTTGCCGAGGACCTGATTTACGACTAGCTGAGAATCGCTATAGATCCGGAGGCGTTGCGCCCCTGCATTGCGAGCCATTCCAAGGCCGGCTATGAGTGCCTCGTATTCTGCTTCGTTGTTCGAGGCCTTGAAGTTGATACGGAGGGAGTATTGGAGGATGAAGTCATTTGGGCCTACCAGAATGACCCCGGCTCCGCTTCCCTCATTGCAGGAGGATCCATCCACATAAACCGACCAGACAGGTGGTCCCTTCATTGCTTGGATGAACTCGGGGATGGTACTTTCAACTATGAATTCTGCTAAGGCCTGAGCCTTGATTGCGGTCCGAGGCTGATAAGTTATATCATGCTGGCTCAGCTCGATAGACCACTTCATAAGACGTCCGGAGGTCTCCGGCTTGTGGAGTACTTGCTTCAGCGGTTGGTCGGTAAGAACGACCACCGAATGGGACTGAAAATACGGGCAAAGCTTTCTCGCGGCCATCACCAGGGCATAAGCCATCTTTTCTATCCTCGGGTAGCGGAGCTCGGCATCCCGAAGTACTTTGCTCACATAGTAGATGGGCTTTTGAGCCTGGTCTTCTTCCCTTACTAAAACGGCGCTGAGGGTCTGCTCGGAGGCTGCTAGGTAGAGGTAGAGGAGTTCACCAGGAATGGGTTTACTGAGGAGAGGAGGGTTGACGAGGTAAGCCTTGAGCTGGTCGTACGACTCCTGCTGCTGCTGACCCCATTCAAAACCTTTAGCCCCCCTGAGGGCCTTGAAGAAGGGGAGGCACTTCTCCTCGGACTTCGAGAGAAAACGTCCTCTAGCGGCTAGGTGGCCTGTTAGCCTCTGAACTTCCTTAACATTCTTGGGAGGGGCCATGTCTAATATGGCCTTGATTTTCTCAGGGTTTGCTTCAATTCCTCGTTGGCTGACCATGAAGCCGAGGAACTTTCCTGACGAGACTCCGAACACACACTTGTTCGGATTGAGTCTCATGTTGTGCTTTCTCAGAACATCGAATGCCTCTTGTAGGTCAGTCACATGATCGGCTCCTCGGATGCTTTTTACAAGCATGTCGTCAACATACACCTCCATATTCCAGCCGATTTGCGCTTGGAAAACCTTGTTGATGAGGCGTTGATATGTTGCGCCTGCATTCTTCAAACCGAAGGGCATAACCCTGTAGCAGTAGAGGCCCTGGTCGGTCACGAATGAGGTCTTCGGGATGTCCGGGGGAACATCCGGATCTGGTTGTATCCTGAGAAGGCGTCCATAAAGCTGAGGAGTTCATGACCCGAAGTGGCATCAATCAGAGTGTCAATACTCGGAAGAGGGAAGGGATCCTTAGGGCAAGCCTTGTTGAGATCGGTAAAATCGATACAAATCCTCCAGGTCCCATTGGACTTCTTCACCATTACCACATTCGACAACCACTCGGGATAGTTCACCTCTTGTATGAACCGGGCTTTCAAAAGCTTGTCCACCTCCTCTTTTATAGCCAGCTGGCGCTCGGGGGCGAACTTGCGCCTCTTTTGTTGAACCGGTTTGGACCCCGGAGCAACGCTGAGGTGGTGGACCAAGAGCTCTTCGGAAATTCCGGGCATGTCTGCAGCTGACAAGGCAAAGAGGTCTCGGTTCCTTCGGATGCACTGGACAATGTCTGAGCATAGGGCGGATGGGAGGGTCTTGCTAACAAAGAACTTCCGGGTTGGATCCTGCTCAGAGAAGAGCACTTCCTCCAATTCATCCACCGGCTCGGACGTCGGTCGGACAGCATCTTGGGGGATTTCCAGAGTTTCTAGGGAGAGGACTAGACCGAGGGTAGAGGCCATGTAGCACTTGTGGGCCGTTTCCTGATTGCCCTTTACTTCCCCTACTCCGGCCCGAGTGGGAAACTTCATCTTGAGGTGATAGGCGGAAGGGACGGCTTCAAGGGCAGCTAGGCCGGGCCGACCCAGAATGACATTGTAAGCTGCAGGGACATCTACGACCATGAAGTCCATCGACTCCGTTCAGGTAGTAAGAGTTTTGCCAGCGGTTACATCGAGGGTGATCACCCCTTCAATAGTCACTGGCACTCCCGTGAACCCATGGAGCGTGTAGCCGGTGGGCTTGAGTCTATCTTGGGAGAGCTTTAGGCCTTTGAAAGCGGCGAGGAAGTGGATGTTAACGGAGCTGCCATTGTCCACTAGGATCCTCTCCACTTTGAAGTTTGCCATATGGAGATTGATGACGAGTGCGTCACAATGGGGGGTGCGGACACCTTCAAGATCTTCGTCTGAGAATGTGATGGGCACTCCGAGGCCTTTAGGAGGAGGGGTGGCACGAACCGAATTGACTTCCCTAATGAACGCCTTTCGAGAGGAGTTTGAGGAGCCCCCCATTGGGCAGAATGAGGTGTAGGACACGCTCCTCTTCGAAGTCGAGCGTTTCATCGTGTTCAGGATGCTTATTAGCCCTCCGAGGTGGGGGAGGAAGGTCGGCTCGATCCTTTCTCACGAACTTGGTCAGCTGCCCCCTCTGGATGAGGGCTTCTATCTCATTCTTCAAGGCCCGACAATCATTGGTGTCGTGGCCATGGTCCCGGTGGTAATGGCACCACTTCTCTTTATCCCTCTTCTTGGCGGGGGTGTTCATCCTCAGAGCAGGAGGTGTGACCCCCTCCTTCTCAACTTCCATTAGAATGGTGGAGACATTAGTAGTGAGAGGGGTAAATTTCTCGAATCTGGGGGGAGGTCGGCGCTGGCCGCCATTATCCTTCTAGAGCTTCTTGGCTCCTTCCTCTTCTGTTCCTTTTCTCTTAGACCCGGAGGAAGACCCCTCCAAGTTGGGGCGGTGCTCAGCTTCTTCAGCCCGAATATACTTTTCACTCCGGAGGAGGAGGTCAGAGAAGTTCTGTGGGGTTTTCTTGGTGAGGGAGGAGCGGAGGCTGGAGTTGAGGACATTGGATTGAAATGCTGCTGCAGCGACTGACTGGTCGAGGGATGCTATGGACCTGGCTTCAGCTGTGAACCTTTTCACATAGTCTCTCAGCTTCTCACCCTTCTTCTGGTGGAGATAGAGTAGCGAGATGCTGGTCTTCTCAGTTCTGCGGCTACTCACGAAGTGGGTGACGAAGAGAGTCTCAAATTGCTCGAAGGAGAATATTGAGGAAGGGGCGAGGCGAGAGTACCATTCTCGAGCTGGGCCCTTGAGAGTTGCGGGGAAGGTTTTGCAGAGCAGAGCATCGGAAGCTTGATGGATGAGCATGAGGGTCTTGAAGCTTTCGATGTGATCGACGGGGTCAGTCTCCCCGGAATAGGTCTCAAATTGAGGAGGCTTGAAGCCGATTGGTACGGGTGCATCCATTATGGTTCGGGAAAAAGGAGGTCGACTAGGACGAAGGGTCCTTCCTCTAAGCTCCTCTTCTCGGTCTAACTGACCCAAGCGCCTCTCCATTTCGTGGAGACGGCGGTAGACGATGTCATCCCTTCGACGGTAATCAGGCGAGCCTCTAGACTTGTCTTCGTACGAGGGAGAGCGGGGGCTACGACGATGGTAGCTCTTGGAGTGGCGAGGACTTGGCATGTGCCGGGAGTTGCTAGGAGCTGCAGGAGGAGTTGGGGACCATCGGAGAGGACTTCGGACCGGAGGAGGAGAGGGGATCTTTGGAGCATTGGCGTTGGGACGGAGATTCAGAGCTTGTAGGACGGTTTCTTGGAACTGCTGGAACTCGGCACGGGTGATGGGTGCCTCATCGTTCCTAGGCTATTGCCGACTAGCAGGGGAGTGTGGCCTTCTTCTGTGATGCTCGGGGGATTCTCTCCGCCCACTCCAGATAGGGGACCTTCTGTATTCTCGGCGGCGAGGAGATTGCTCATCCGGACGGTGTTGGCGGGAGGCTCCCTCTCGGGCTCGCTTTTCATCCAGACGACGGCGAAGGTCCTCATCCTTCTGCCGATTGAGGATGGTGTTGCGAAGGTCGGAAGCTTGGGGATTGTGGGAGGCCATCGAATCCGAAGAGGCATTGTGGATGGAGACGTGGTCCGGATGGAGAGGTTGTTTCTGCGGGTTGGGACCCTTAGGAGGTTGTTAATTCTGAGGAGGAGGCAGGTCCTATTGGAGAGGGTCCACGGCTTGAGGAAGAAGTTGCCCCTGCTGTTGAGCGGGCTGAGGGGGAACTTCCTGTTGCTGATCGGGGTTGGGTCCTCGGTTGGACCCTCTGAATCTGGCTTTCCTAGGAGGCATGGCTAGAGAAGATCTGTCCAACGGGAAGAGGGGAGGCTGCTATTCGTTAGTTTCCCACAGACGGTGCCAATCTGTTGCCGCTGAATCTGGTGTGGGGGCAAACAGATAGTATTTGTTGATTCTTAGGAAAACTGAATAGCAAACCTGTTACCTGTTCCGCCGGAGTTTGACCGTTGCTCCCGCCGTTCACCTGCAAAAAGTGCAAGACACTGGGGTTGTTTCCAGCGACGCACCCTCCGACGCTCAAGTCAGTAACCAGAAATGATTATGAAAGAGCGCAAAAGCTGGCAAAAGATTGATTACCTCTTAATGGAGATGGGTGGGGGGTATTTATAGGCGCCGCTGGGATCAGATTAGGAATGTAATCCCTGTGGTTAGATAAGGAATGTAATCCCTAATCTCCAGTGAAAGGATAGATATGAATCAGGGTCGTTGATTAAGATTTAATCAGAAACCCTAATTCTATCCTTTCTGGACCGGGTCTGTTGCGGGTTGAAACCCGCACCCAGCTGAGGTGGATCCGTTCGCGGGTTAGTGGGTCTTCGAGGAGGGGAACTCGTACCCGCTTCAGACCCATTAGTGGGTAAAATTACCATTTTACCCCTAGGCTTCAAGATTCGTGCCCGATTTGGACGGTTCCGATTTAACCCCATTTTTAGCCATATCAGTTAACAAACCACAAAATTGAATGCAAAATAAAGTGTTAAAATGTGACTACTCTAAACATATAAGTGTATGCAATGCCTTAATGCCTAATGCAGATATTTTATACTAAGATGATACTAATGCATATTTGTTCGGATTCTATGCATCCCATAATACATAGGTCCGAGGGTAAGCACCTACGTACTCCACATTAAAGGGTTCGATCCCTCGCCATGAAAACTACCCAGTAATAAACGCAAGGTTTAGACATTCCACGAGTACGGATCCCAGTTCCAGAGTACACCGCCCGACTGTTATACAGACTCCTCGTCGTGTGAATCTCCCGCAAGTGCCCCTCTAGCCCGGTATACGTATATACACTGGAGTACGGCAAACTATCTGTCCGTCCACGCATAGTCCCAGATTTAAAATAAAATCTCGTCTCCATCGAAGCAACCTCAGCCCTGGAGTATACCGCCTGACTGGGTCTATAGTCCCGGAGTACACTGCCCGACTATATAGAGTGCCCCACTTACGTGTGTCCAGGTTTACTACATCTTCACTTAGTTCCTAGTTCTTAAGTTCAAGACATGAATAAATTATCATACCTAGAGTTAGTTTTACCCCCTACCAGACTTAATCACAAATACCGAGATAGCTCCATGGCCATATCTCAAAATATAACTCAAATCTTTTAATTCAACAATGCCGGTACCCGAGGTCTCACTAAAATCTAGATCAAAACCTTTCCTGTGCACGAATCCATGGGTACTCATACCCTTCAATAGTCATGTATTAAACTCAATGTATTCTTATCTTCAACTTATTCACAATTTAATCAATGTCTTATCTTAGCAACATTCATGATTCAATTCATTCATTCACAATCTTTTAAAAAAAAGCAACATTTCTTTTCATGAACATAGATTCATCCACTTTAAGTCTCTTTAGCAATTTAAGCCCATATAATATATCTCCACCCATATCAAGTATTTCTTAAACCAAAATAAGTGTATAATTTCTTCAAGAGAATTTAATTCTCACATCAATATTTTACTCTTCTTTTAAAAGAAATAAATGTCACGTTCTTAAAGAAATAATTTTGAAGTCATCAACTCATTTTTAATCTGAATTTCACTTTTAATTCCTCAAAATATACATGAAAAGTTATGAAACTAATTTTAATAAACTCTAAATCTTTTTAGGGAAATATTAGAATTTTTCCCCAAATTTTATTTGCATTAAAACCCTTTCAAAAACATTAAAAATGTCTCAAAAAAAAAAACAAAAAGTGGCCAACGGGTTTTGAACCCAAGACCAACCGCCCACCACAGTGAGCGCCCAAAGCCCACTCCGCTAGCCACTAAGTCCAAGTGGACTTCGTGTCATAATGCCAAACCGAAATCCCCAAATACTAGGTTCTGGGTTTCGGATTTTATTTAACCAAAATCAAAAAAATGTGGCAAACAATTTTCGAACCCAAGACCTCCGACAAGCATAGTGAATTATGGTGCACCCGCTAACCAAAAAGTCCATGTGTGATTACCGATATCAAGTTACACTGTTTGGCTTTTGTTCAATTTTTCTGTTAATCAATTATCTTCACAAAACTCTATTTTTCTCATTCGATCTAATCTTTCATTAGGCTACAATTAGTTCATCTAGACTGAATTTACTTTTTAACAGTAACTCACGAATTTAAAATTCATATTTTAGACAATAAATCTAAATTTCAAATTATTTCTTCTCTTTGATGAACAAGAATTGTATTTCTTCAATGTAATAAAAATAGTAATTGTGCTCTTACAACCAATTAAATAAATCTTGGTGTAACAATTTAACTTCACAAAAAATGCATTTTCTTAACCACAAGGAAAATCTCAACAAATTTTCATACAATTATATATTTTGACATGTACAAATTAACAAGCATATTAGTATGATTCATGACATTAATTCTTTTGTTTATTGTTCTTCTTTCTAATTATCATGATGACAATTAGTTACTGAATCACAAAAAGATTACTTTCATTCATGGCATACTACATTAGTATGGATTATGTCTGCATACATCACATCAATTCAATCTATACTACTCATTTATCAAATTTTGCATACATTTCCTACATTTAGAAAGAAAAAGATCACCCATCTCCTATGAAAAATTTGAAAACAAGGATGATGGGACAGAACTTCTAGCTCCAACAAGCAAACATAGTCCTTCTCCTAACAAAAGCACTCCAAAAAGCCTCCAATACAACAAGAACACTCATTAACTCTCTTTCTTTTTCCTCTCTCTAATTGTTTAGTTTAGGTATGAAATGAGAAGAGAAAAAAGGTGTATTTATAGGACAAAAGAAGGGCTAAAGTGCAAAAACTCACCCACCTAATAACTACCCACTAACTCTTTCCACCTCCCCACTTCTCCAATTCTCTAACCCCCATCCGGCCAACTCTCTCTCTTCCCAACTGGTCCCCACTCTCTCTCTCCCTCTCCACACATGCACACACACACAAACAAAAATAAATACAAATTCTATAGTTCTAAAATGTGTAGTAAAAGTTACATGTCATGTGTGAGTCCATGCACAACTAAAAAATAGATTTACTTGATGGGCTTGTCTTGTGTGCTTGCTTTTAATTAATTTAATCAATTAGTCTAGTGGGCTAGAATCTATTCTTAGGTCCATGGGTTTAAAGAAAGACTAAATAAAAGACTCTTACATGCTAAAATAGTAAATTATAGTAAGAAAAATAAAGATGGAAAAATTAGCACGTGCTTGCACTTGCACACACTTCCTTCAATTAAATATTTTTATTTAAATACAAACACATGTATATAGTATATAAGATGCATATAAAATTAGTTTAATTTAAAAACTATAATTTTTCATGCACAAATAAAATAAATACACATACTCCAAATTTTTTTTTTTGAAAACGAATACGCTCAAGTACGCGCACCGAAACACGTACTTCGCACGTACAAATTCCGAAATACGAAAATCGACTCTATTAATGGAAATATTTTCAAAATATAATAGAAAATAATTTAAGAAAAATATATTTATTAATTTATACATTCCACGATGTAATCACTACGTACGTAGAAAATACGTGCATTATACGTATAAAATTATTTTAATCAAAATAGAAAAAAAAATTAATTTCCATTTATAAAAATAGATTTGAATACCTAAAATAAATAATTTAACGCATAAAAAATATTACACGTAGCGATGAAAATACATAATCGATACGTGCATCAAAAACACATAAAAAGCACGTAAAAATGCAGGGATTGAAATTTAATATTTTAGTTAATTTAAATAGGATAAAATATATGGGAAATGCATAATTAGTCAGAATCACAATACGTAATGAAAACAAGTTACAAATATTACCAGTAATGGTACAAAATACACATGCGTAACACACAAGGGCAAAATTGTAATTTTCAATTTGCGAAGTGTTACAATATAGGTTTCTTCCATTGCAAATGGGTCTGTTTGCACGGACCCATTGCGAACGGCGATCTGAGCCATTGGATCAAGATCCAACGGCTCAGATCTGTTATGATTTTTTTTTGGAAAATTTTTGCCTTAACCCGTCGTTGGCAATGACGAGTTAAGGCAAATTTTTTAAAAACAATTTTGCCATAGGCCGTCGTTGGCAATGACGGGCCAAGGCAAAGTGGATTTTTTTTAACTCTATCTTCTCTCTCTCACTCTCTCCCAACTCTATCTCTCCATCTTCCCCGAACCCAAACCCAATCTCAACCGAAACTGATCCCCTCTCACTCCGGCGACTCGTCCTCTCTTAGTTCACTCACTCACTCTCTCCCTCTTCTCCCTCTCTCCATTTTCCGAAGCACCTCACAAAACCCAAAAAACCTTAATCCTAACCATCTTCAAATCTCCTCCTCCCCCGTCCCCCGCTGTTGCTCCTCCACTATTCACACACTCTCTCTCACTTTCAATCTCTCCTCCAATCTTCGAAACCCGTACTCCAATCTTTGAACGCAAATCGGGAAGTCGAAACCCTAGTTCGGCGACAACACCTACATTGGGGAAATTCGCAATTTTGCAAGGTAATGACTTAATCTTTGGCCTCTTAGTGATATATTTATGTTGATTTTTATGTTTTTAATGTCTCTTTCTAATTACTTGTCACGCGCCCAAAAAGAATACGGAATATGGATACACGACTCAACCCAGAGAATGATCTGCATCATCCATAAGCTATTCAGAATCTTACAACAAATCTCAGAATAATCGGAGTCGGAAGGCAAAAGAATCATCCTCACACAGACATATATATCTCAAAACAAAACAAAGTGCCAACAAAAATTAATTGAAAACCAATAATATAATAGTCTCAAATAAACAGATCCAAACAAGTTAATATCCTGGGTCACATCGCCCAAATACAAATAAAATCCAAATACTCAAATACATTGTTCAAAAGCAACAGATAATAATAATAGCAAAAGAAGTCCAGCACTAATATGTCATTTCTCTAATACCATCGGGCAAACGACTATCCTGATCTGCAATCAATAAATTGCAGGAGAAGGAAAAAGAAAACAAGTATCCGTCAATGCAAGTTACGGGCCGCTTGTAATGCAGGATACAAGTACATGGAAAACTAACAAATCTAAATAATAGCAGAAATAGATATAGCATGGTATAGCAGAATCAACTAGCATGGTATACTAACATGTGTCATGTGTCAAAAGTCAAATAGCATGCAGACAGATATACAGATAGTGTCAAATAATGGTGTCAAGTGATAGTATCAGACAGATAACAGATAATTAGATAACCAGGTAGCCAGATAGCAGATACAGATAACTGTTTCAGATTCTGATTCTGATATAGATGTCAGATACAGATTTTTATAAATCTTGTATTAATTACTAACTGGTAGCACTTCATGTGCTATCCTTTTATCACATGGTTGGCACATTCAAAATAGTTACGTTTGTAGATTTCGTAGGGAATCATATAGAGCCGTGTACTCAGGGTTCAGACAAACAGATATCAGATATTAGATCCAGACAGACAGATAGAACCTAGTGGTTCTCTTCTTCTCTATACCTTCCTATAGGAAGTAATGTAGACAGGGTATAGAATAACAGATAAAAGATAATCATATGGGAAACACGGACTCCTTTCTAAGTACACATTTCTATGGTTTCTCACTACTAGATCTTTCCCATAAATCCTGGCTTGATCATTTTATAATTATTATCAGACTGATGTGTATATGCATGAAACAGAGTAAATCTAGCATGATATAATGATCCACAAGTTCAGAACAACAGATAAGCATGTTCAGATAGTAAATAGTCACATAACAGAACAAAATAGAGTACTTCCTTCCTAATTCAGGACAGCACGACAGTACAGTACTAAAACAGCAATTTTCGTTACCACAAATATCAAAACCTGGATCCGTCGAAGAATCTGGAAAATAGACTTCCAACCGAATCCAGCAGATACATATAAGTATTATAATGTTTTAGAAAAACATAACTCAAAACTGATTTGAAACCAGGAAAATACGTTCAGCCAGAAATCAGTAAATCAAATTAATAGTCAGGAAAACAGCATCAAAACACCTCAAATAAATCCAGGAAAAATCTGGGGTAGTCTCCTATATGTCTAGTATCAGAATGTAAAGTTTCATAATTTTCCAGTAAGGTTAGTTTATCCAACAAAAATCAGAAAATATCAAGAAACGATAGTTTGGCAAATCTGGAATTCCTAATACTGCTGTACGAAAACTGTAATATCTCTCAAATTGTGAAACGAAATCCAAATCCGCTAAAGGGAGAAGAAAATAGACAAAATAAGCTAACTTTCATATTCACAAAGATTTTCCAAACAGTAAAAGGAATTAAGGTAAAAATATAAATCTTTTCAGAACAGTGAGCAAAATCCAGCAAGTATAGTCTTTATAAATAAGCATGAAAAGGTATATAAAACTCATCAATAAAATCCACCAAAATTCTAGGTAATCCCTAAATAGGTATAGAAATACTGTGCAAAATTTCAGATCAAAATAATATGCTTAGCACTAGTATCAAAATAGTTTGGTCATTGAAATCATCAAGAAACGAAATCTGGAAATGAAATATACCTCTGTAGTAAAACAATCATATCTCACACATACGAAAACGAAATCGATCAAGGTCAGAAAGTTTGGAAAGAAGACGAATTTCTCTTAAAATCATGTTTGATACTGAAGTTAAGATACTGACCTTAATATGGTCTAAAATAGCAATCAAAACTGATCATCGACAGACTACATATTTTCCTCTTAACAACAAATCAGCACAACATACGAAACTCGTTTCAAACACAACCAAACATGTTATAGAGTCTACTAAGTGTCCAAATAACATGAAATAGGGTATATAGCATGTCCACAACAAGTATATCACATGGATTCAAACAAACACACGATTTCTCATAATTATCCCACAAATATAATCACATCAAGAATGGTCAAAACCTAAGTTGTTTCATGTCAAATTTGTGTCGTGAGGCAACTATGGTTAATAGCACTATAGAGACAATACTCATCAAAAATACATCACACATGAGTTGTCTCTAGAACCTAACTACACTACAAGCAGAATTTATGACTTGTATCATACAAAGAAATTGAATACAAGTTACTTGTCTTAACCGAAGATGAAACGAACACCAAGAATAACAGGAACAGAACCTGACAACGAACAAAAATCCACGAACAAAGATCACGACCACACGTGCAACCCACGTGCCCGTGCAAACCAAGAGAGGGAGAAAAAGATTGGGAACGGTCGGGAGTGGCAGCGATGGCCTTGTGCTGGCGCTGCTGCTCCGGTTGCTGCTGTCAATGATGCCAGCAGACGAGGGACAGAGGGAGAGAGATGGAGAGGTGGGGAGAT
This sequence comes from Hemerocallis citrina, assembly GCA_017893485.1. NCBI lineage: Eukaryota > Viridiplantae > Streptophyta > Magnoliopsida > Asparagales > Asphodelaceae > Hemerocallis > Hemerocallis citrina. The sequence goes on along the minus strand of JACEHZ010000636.1, from coordinate 98,862 downwards.
GCTCGGGATTTGGTGGTCGGCTAGGGGGATCAGGATGGCGACTAGGGTAGGGCAGTCGAGAGTGGGAGGTGCATGTTGGGGGGTGACGGCGCAAAGGACAAAGAGAAGGAGGAGGCCGGGGGTAGTAGGATTAGGGTTTTAGGGAGAGAGAGATGAGGGTATTTATATAGGGTTGAGATATAGGGTAGTGGGTTGTGGGTATTTGGGTTAATGGGTAGTTTAGGAGTAGTAGTAGGAGATTGGGTTTAATAGGATTTGTATATGATTTAAAATAGGGTTTAGGCTAATTTGGCTTTGGTAGTTAATTAGGGATCAAAAGCAATAGGATTAGTAATAGGATAAGCAACCAAAACACCACGAGCACCCAAGAACAAAATAAAGAGAACAAGAACCAATAAAAAGCGAAATAATAATGACGATCAAGAACAAATCAAGGGATAGAAAAATAAATCACAGGAAGATCAAAAATGAACAAAAATGAATATATATTGAAAACAACTTCAACATATGGTCCAAAATATAAAGAGGGTATAAATACTCCAGAGAGAGGAAAAATACACCAAGAATACGAAAAACGAAAAACAGCAAGCGCCCATGATCGGCCAACGCATACAGCAAGCGCCTAAAGCCCATCACGCTAGCCACCAAGTCCATTCGAATTTTGTGTCATAAACCAAAACAAAAATCCCCTTATATTCAGACTCGGGTTTCAGAATTAATTAAGTGAAATAAAAATAAAATGTGTCCATCAAGTTTCGAACCCAAGATCTCTTACAAGTACAGTAGTGCTTTGTGGTGCACTGGCTAGCCAATAAGTCTAAGTGTGATTATTGATTAGGAATCACGCCATTGTAATTTTGTTCATAATGTTCTAAAATTGGTTCTTTTTTCTCAAAACTCGTTTATTTAAATGATATAATCTTTTAGAACACTGAGTTAAACTTTTCTTTGACTGAGATAAATTTTAAAATAGCAGCCAAATAATTTCAAATTCATTTTAAAAATATATTTGTATTTTAAATAGTTCTTCTTTCCATTTTACATATCAATTTGTATTTTTCTCAAAAGTTGAAGTTAAGAATTGTATTCATTAAAACTAGTTTATGTACTCAATTATACTAATTGAAATTTTGTAATAAAAACCAAACATGCCTCTCAATCATCCATGGGGATCTCAACAAAAAAACTCTTTTTTTGCAAAAAATTATAATTTCAACATAACATGGCAATATGCATAAGTTAACACATTTCATGGCAATAATTAAATTTGTTTTTCTTTCTTTCTTCTTTCTAATCATCAAGGCATCAAGGCATATATTGAATATAACATTACTTCTACAAATTTTCATACAAATTATATATATTCGACATGTACAAATTTACAAACATATTAGTATGGTTCATAGCATTAATTCTTTTGTTAATATTCTTCTTTCTAATTATCATGGTGGCAATTATTTACTTAATCACAATAAGATTACTTTCATTCATGGCATACTACATTAACATGGATTATGTCTACATACATCACATTAATTTCAATCTATACTACTCTTTTATAAATTTTAGCAGGCATTCTCTACATTTAAAAAGAAAGAGATCACCCACCTCTTATGAAGAATGAATAACCAAGATGGAGAGACAACTTATAGCTCCTAGCTCCAACAAGCACTCCTAGTCCTTCTCCTCCTAGCAAGCCTCCAATGCACAAGAATACTCTCTTTCTCTCTTTCTTTTCCTCCCTTTATTTTGTTTATTTTAAGTGTGAAATGAGAAGAAAACATCCAGGATATTTATAGGATAAAGTGAGGGTTTAAATTGCAAATTTCTCCACCTAATAAATTGCTCAACTTTTCATTTTCTTAACTCCCATAACCCCACAACTATTCATGACTCCACCACTTCAAAACTCCAACCCTTAACCCTCCATATGCAAAACCGGCCAACCCCCTTTGCCTCTTCACATACCATGTGCACGTGTTATGCACTAGTGGACACACATACACAATATTTAAATATAAATCCTATAGTTCTAATATGTGTGTTAAAGATGTTACATATCATGTATGAGTCCATGCACAACTAAAAATGGGATTTAATTAAATGGGCTTATCTTGTGGGCTTGCTTTTTAATTAATTAATTTAATTAGTCTAGTGGACTAGAATCTATTCTTAGGCCCATGGGTTTAAATAAATGCTAAATAAAAGACTTATGCATACTAAAATAACAAATGAGAGTAAGAAAAATAAAGATGAAAAAATATTAGCACGTGCGATGCACTTGCACACACTTCCTTCAATTAAATATTTTTATTTAAATTAAACCACATGTACATAGTATATAAGATGTATATAAAAATAATTTAATTTAAAAATTATAATTTTTCATGCACAAATAAAATAAACATACACACTCTCCCAAAAATTTATTTTGAAAATGAATACGCTCAAATATGTTCGCCTAAAACACGTGCGTTGTACGTAAAATATCAAAATGCGTAAATTGACGTTATCGATGGAAAAATAATAGATATAATCGAAAACAATATAAGAAAAATATATTTACTAATTTTTTATATATTTCACGATGAAATCACTACGCACATAGAAAACACGTGCATTACACGTATAAAATTATTTTAATCAAAATAGGAGAAAATGAATTTCTGTTTATAAAAATATATTTGAATATCTAAAATAAATAATTTAAACACATAGAAAATATTACACGTAGCGATGGAAACACATAATCGATACATGCTTCAAAAACACGTAAAAAGCACGTAAAAATGCAGAGATTGAAATTTAATATTTTAGTTGATTTAAATAGAATAAAATATACGGGAAATTTATAAATAGTTAGAAATCACAATACGTAATGAAAACACGTTACAAATATTACCAGTAACGGTACAAAATACACGTGTGTAACACATAAGGGCAAAATTATCATTTCCAATTTTGCAGGGTGTTACAGAGATCTTAAGGTATATTTAGTCACCAAAGGCCGGACATTTTCAAGATATTCATCTATCTCTACTTCCCGGTAGTTGGATAGAGTTGGTTATGTCATCTATATGAAAAGATCGAGTCTGGACTCCTCTCTTGATGAAGAGATAAGAGTTTTCAAACTCTCTCTAGTGTATGAGTGGATAGAATCAATTGCCCCCTAGGGAGGGGATTTAAACTGGGTTCGATGAATCTAAACTCCTTTGCGATAGGGTTGTTGTGGCAGTCCCTATTACAGGCTGTATCGAGTCACTGGGCTTGAAAATGGCCCAACTTATCTTGTTGGGTCTGTTTATACTGAAAATTACCATTTTACCTATGAGAGCTTTAAGATCCGTGCCCGATTTGAATGGCTCTGATTTTTGTTCAGCTTTTACCCATACCACAAACCCCCCACTTCCAAAGACTGAGTTTCACAGCCTTAGGAGAGTAGTTCGCCCGTTTTTAATGGTTAACAGAACTTATCGAATTCTTCGGGGATATTTGAATCTTGCTCGGGTGTAATGGCGTTTTTCTAATTTCAGAGTATCCAAAATTATTTTTATAATTCTCTAGATTTTTTGTGATTTCTCCTAAATTTTTGGAATTTTCTTGACTTTTTCCAATTTTTTAATCATCTTTTGGAATTTTAATTGATTAATCCGAATTTTAAAACTATTTCCAAAAATTAAAAATAATTTTCGAAAATAATAATTATTTTTTGAAATTAAGAAGTATTATTCCGATTTTTTAATTATTTTTTGAATTTTTAAATAGTAAAACTAAATTTTAAATTGAAATCTGGAATTAAAAGGTAAATTTCCTAAATTGATAATTACTTTTCAAAATTTTAAAATAATTTTCCAAATTATTAATTATTTTTTTAGAATTAACAAAATATTTTTCCAGATTTTTAAAGTAGTTTTTTGAATTTTGAAATTTTTTTTTTGAATTTTATAATATTTTTTCTAAAATAATAATTATTTTTCCGAATTTAAAAATAATATTCTGAATTTTTAATTAATTCTCAGAATTAATAAAATATTTTTCCACATTTTAAAAATAATTTTCTGATTTTTAAATTATTTTTCTAGAATTTTAAAATAAAATTTCTAAAATAATAATTATTTTTCAAAATTTATAAAATATTTTTCCATATTTTAAAAAAGATTTTTGATTTTAATTATTTTTCTGGAATTATGTAATAAGAAAATGAATTTCTCAATAATAAATAATACCTGAGTTAATCTGGATCGTCGATCGTGAGAAACATGCTTTTTGAAAAGATCTAACAGTCAATATAGCCAAAGCAACCCACCTCCTCAGTTTTGCTTTTGCACCGAGGAGTATGGTGGGGCCCACATGTCAGCCACTGGCTAGCCACGTCAGCGGTCAACGCGCTGACATGGCGTTGACCAGTCAACCCTTTTTTCAAAAAAAATTCTTCACATGTCGGCTGACGTCATGATGACATCGTCAAATTTTTTTTCCTTCTTGCAATTGTTTTTGCCTTCGCACACTACTTTTGTATAATGGATATTCCCAGAGGTACATAGATCCGATTGAGGCGTAAGACCCCCTTTATTTCGAAAGGGACTTGAAGATCTACAAATCTTGTTCAGAAGTCAGTAGAAGAATCATTTGTTATATGGGTCAAAACTGGCCTACAATGTCTCTGCCTCCGGGGAGTCGAGAATATGAGCTACGAAAAGGACTTCGCCACGGGAAAGCAATGAAGAAGAGCTTTGACCCCAGGGAAGTTACAAAGAAGAGCTTCATTAGCCTCTTGTGGAGAGCTGTCCTAGAGGCGAGTTTATGGCCTTTGTAGAGAGTTGTCCAGGAGGCAAGTTTGATTAGCAACTTTAGGGTTGAAGTTGAAGTCCGAACTCGTTATGGAAAAGGGTTGCTCAGGAGGAGAGTGAGATAAAAAGCATCGCCGGGTTCTAGGAGAGAGCCGTTCAGGAGGAGAGTTTGAGGAACAACTCTAGGGGTGAGTTGAGTTCCAAACTCACTGTGGAGGAAGATGGTCGCACGGGATGCGAATGAGATGAAGAGCATCGTCGGGCTTTAGGAGAGAGCTATTCGGGAGGTGAGTTTAAGAAGAAACTCTAGAGGTGAGTTGAGCTTCGAACTCGTTGTGGAAGAAGGCCACTCGGGAGGCGAGCGGGATGAAGAGCATCACTAGGCTCTTGGAGAGAGCCGTTCGGGAGGCGAGTTTGAGGAGCAACTCTAGGAGTGAGTTGGACTCTAAATTTGTTGTTTGAACCAAGCAAGTATTTAGAAGTGACTCGAGGAGGGAGTCAGGCACCGAACTTGCTGTTTGAGCCCGGTAGGTTTGTAGAGGTGACCCGGTAAGGAAGATGGATATCGAACTTGCCGTTTGAGCCCGAAAAACTTGTGGAGGCAACTTGACCAAAAAGTGGGATGTCGCACCTGATGTTTGAAGGTGAGCTACTTATGGGAGAAGCTCTGTGAATGAGCTGAGCTCCAGCACCATCTCATGGAGTTAAGGAATTGCTGGTGTGGCTCGGAAGAGGAGCTGAGCATGGAGCTCACTTTTTAGGGTTGTCGAGCAGCAAGAATAGCTTTAAGGGCGAGCTAGGTCTTAGATTCAATATGATTAAGTCATGTTTGGGGATTGCCCTGGGAAAGAGCCAGTCTTCGAACTTGCTTATTGAAAAATCAACCAGTTTTGGGAGTAGTTTGAATGGTCATTTCGAACCCCGAACTCATATACTTGCAAGTTGTGAGGGCAATTACGAGCCATGATTGTGAACTCCGAACCAGTTGCTTAAGAGTCATCAACGAGTTGTAGGAGCAATTCTGAATGGTGAGCCACTTCGTACTAGCTTGTTCGCAAGCGACTAAAACGGCGTCGAACCAAGTGTTGGACTCTAAACTTATTATTTGAGGGGGTTCACGAGTTGTAGGAGCAATTCCGAATGGTGAGCCAGTCCGCACTTTCTTGTTTGCAAGCTGTAACGCCCTGATTTTCGATAACTGGGAAACCGTGACATAAGGCAGAATCTTTCCTTCAATTAGTCACAATACACAGAAAAATAGGAAAATTTAAAACCTTTTATTCAACACAAATGTATTACAAGTCCGAATGTTATGAAACTGCAATACATTACAACAGTAATACCTTTACAATCCCAAGTGTTACAATTTTCAACAATTTGTATTATAGTAGAATGAATAAAGAACAACACTTGGTATTTCACTTGGATGCTTCCCAACAATAAAATAAATTACAACAATGAATAAAATATAGTAATTGTTACAAATGGAACAATAGTAAACAATGTAAATTACAGCGGAAATAAAATCGACACTTGCTTCTCTCACCTTGAACCCTCCTGAATCTTGTACCTGTACTTCTGCAATCCAGTACGTATTGAAATGGGGACGTCGGTACATATACTGATGCTTTAAGGCAGATAACTAGCAACGATTCTCCACTTAAAGCAAACAGATTGATAAAAAGAGAAACGTGTATATATAGTTGATGTGTCAGTGTATGCTATGACTTAGACTCTAATGCAAGACTTCTAATGCAATGATGCTTTTATTCTAATGCAAGTAAAACTCTGGGACAGTATGCAGCCTATACTACATATGCCCAATATCAATCCGTTTCTTCATATATAGGGTTTTGAACCCGCACCATGAATTCTACTCTTGTACTCGACTTGTTTCTGAAGATTAGACATGACTGATGAGGTTGTCCTGAAACGTTCTAATTCTGCCAGGCACATCGGACCTCACTCATATATCTGATGAATCCTTGGAGTTTCCGCGGACGCAGGTTAGCTCGAAGCATCCCCTGTCGCCCCCTAGCCAGACCGTAGTCCATGGCTTCTCGCCCTTAGATATAAGACAAGACGGAGATGCGGGGGGTTCACCCCCTAGCTCTGATAGGAATCGCTCTTGCTTATCAAGGTACTTCAAAAATTAACAGACGATATACGAATATGGTGCTCCCAACTCGTGAGAAGGCACAGACCGTATTCCTTTGACAAGAAGGGTACAACCCAATAACACCGCCCAGTGCCGGCCTATAGGACACATAAGAAATCACCCTTAACACCAACTCTTTCCCTTCGGCGAATAATGATAATAAGTAGTGGTTAAGTTGTAATAGCCATAAATTACTATCCTAACAATGTCACTAACCCTAATCAAATTGAGGGATGACAACAGAACTTACACAACATGCTGAGTCTTAAGTTAGACTTCGCAAGATAACTCTACTAGGCTGCTCAACCTAGACTTACCAGAATTCCTAAGAATCTGGTTCATGGCCTATCGATCCAAGACCCCGGCAATACGAACGTATTTGCATGCTACTACCTGAACTTGGATTTCGTCTACGCTCCGGTCCGCGATAAACCTACACAGGTTAAGATCCGACGGTACATAAGGAGTGACTCATCCACAGTCCCTTAGGAGTAAGGTAAACACACATCTTGATGGTCGATAGCCCTAGGGCAAATATTGCCCTAGACGAGCACAACAAAACTGCGTACTAGCTAATGAGCTACATACGAGTGAACAGAACACATACGAGCCAACAAGCTACGTATGAAACCAACAACTACATACGAGCCAGGCAGACTGCATATGAGACAACAACATACATACGAGCCAAATAAGCTACCCATAAGACCAACAGCTACATACGGGCCAGTCGAGCCGCGTATGAGACAACAACATACATACGAGCCAAATAAGCTACATATTAGACCAACAGCTACATACGGGCCAGTCGAGCTGCGTATGAGACAACAATATACATACGAACCAAATAAGTTACGTATGAGACCAACAGCTACATACGGGTCAGGCGAGCCACGTATAAGCAAAACCTCATACAAAAACAACAATACAGGTAATCAACCTAGAAGCAACCAAACGTGCTTACTAGCAACTCTTGATCTTCTCCAATTAGAGGCAACAGAAGAATCTTCTAATTGTCTAATACAAACATACTACCAAGGAAAAGTCTGAAAGCGACATGAAGACCTCCCGACAGCCTAGAAGCAACCAGTGCTACGCTTGTCAAAATTTAACCCGAGAGGTCAATTCGGAATGGGGAGAATGTCTACTACAACTCTCTAGTTGGCCCGAACCTCAGATTCTACAGGTAAGACACTCTAAAACACCAAAGAAGTCAAACAGCAAGCACACTCAGCTCAAAGCTAGCAGCTGCATCTTCCAAATACCATAACTCCTACTCCGCTTATCAAAATCTAGCTCGATAGGCCAATTCGTAGAAGGAAAGATGTCTACTACGACTCTCTAGTTGGCCCGAACCTCAAATTCAACCAGTAAAACCCTCAAAAATCACAAACAAACACAACAGCATGCAACTTGTCAAACAGCTAGTTGCTGTATTTTCCCAAGACCATAACTCCTATTCCGCTTATCAGAATTTAACCGAAGAGGTCAATTCGGAAAGGGGAAAGACTATACTACAACTCCCTAGTTGGTCCGAACCTCAGATTCATTCAGTAAAAGGCTCAAAACTATCAAGCAACCAAAACAGCAACTTTCAGCCGAACAGGTAGTTGCTGTTTTTGTAATGATCATAACTTTTGCGTCTCTTATCGGATTTTAACCCGAGAGGTTAATTCGGAAAGGAGAGAATGTCTATTACAACTTTCTAGTTGGTACAAACCTCTAACTCTGAGAGGAACCCTAAGTTTTATCCCCTTGAACCTACTGCGAGGCTAACACGAAAACACGGACTTCACTGTTTTGCCCTAAAGCTCGCTGTTTTGGGAGAAACGATCATTTTACCCCCCAAAACAGCTCTGAAAAATCTACCAAAATTCTAGCACGGTCATAACACCCCTAAGAACGTCTTATATAAATTTCGGGTCAAAAATCTACTTTTAACACATGTAAACAAATCTAACTCTATAACTATTTAAGCATGGTTACAACATAAGCATGGGCTCCTTCTACAATCCCTACAACAATTTAAGCATGAGTTTCTTACTAAAACAAAGCATGGTTTCTTTACTAGAATACTACAACTAGAACATGATTCTACTACTAAGCATGAATATCTACTACTATTTTAAGCATGGATCTTTTCTACAATTCAAGCATGGATATTTACCACCACTTAAGCATGAACAATTACTATACTTAAGCATAGATATCTACTACCCTTTAAGCATGAATGTCTACTACTATCTTGAGCATGAATATTTACTACTACTTAAACATGGATCTTTTCTACAACAATTATACTAACTCAAGCATGGGTTAATTAGCAACATAAAAGCTTAATCTTTTTCAATCTAGAAGCAACATAAAAACTTATTAATCTTTTACAATCTAGAAGTAAAAATAGGAGCTTAACATTTCATGAACTAGAAGCGAAATAGAAACTTAAACTTCCATGTCCTAAAAGTAAAAATAGAAGCTTAACCTTTTTCAACCTAGAAGCAAAAGAAGCTTGATTTTTAACAAGTATTAAAGTAAACATACAACAACTACTAAAAGACTTATCTTTTATGAGCTAGGATTAGAAAGACTTGATCTTTTGCATGGAAGGAAAACAACATACAACAAGTCCACTTTTTTATGAACTAGGGTTTGTAAAACTTGATTTTTAATAAGGTAGAGAGCAACATACAATAAAAGACTTATCTTTTATTAGTTTAGAAGAGTTCTACAACCCCAAAAATGGGTATGTAAGTATTCTTTCTACACAACTCTTTATACACATAGTTTTAGGTCCAAGTTATAGTTTGTGTTAACAAAACAACCATAATAACAACAATAAACATAGCAAGGTTAAAGGTTCACCCTTTATGTGTTTTGTTCAAGTTCCACCATCCATGGGATCATTTTGATCCCTATGCTTAATAATTAGTCCAAGTAGTCCAAAATAATCATAATGACAACCATAACCATACAAGGTTCAAAGATCCAATCTTTATGCCATTTTGTTGAGTTCTACCATTCATCTCTTTATGTGTTCATTTCCTACTACCATTTATATGCTTAGAAATTAATCCAAATTGTTTAGAAACATACCTACAACAACTACACATCATAAAGATGGGTTCTTTTTATCCTACAACAAACAACCATCAAAGATGGGTTCTTTCTCACATACAACCCAAAACTAACCCCTAAAGATGGGTTCTTTTTCACATACACAAAATACAAGAAAAGGAAACACATAAAAAGAAACAAAACACAATAAAGAGAAGTAGAGAACCCCCACCTTGGTTCTCTTTGTAGGAAGAACTAGTCTTGGCAACCTTCTCCTTCCTCCTTAGCTTTCTACTACAACTCTTAGGAAACCTACAAAGAAAAACTCTCAAGTTAGGGCTTGTTCTCTCTTTCTTTTCCTCTCTTTTTTTGTTCTTGCAAAAAATGAGAAAAGAGTGAAGTGGGGGATATTTATAGGATGAAGGAGAGGGTGGAGAGTGCAAATGCACCTAGGCATTTTGCAAAAAGCCCCTTGGGCAAGGGATGGCCGGCCATACTTTGGTGAGGTGGAGGTTTGGTGGAAGGGGGTGAGGTGGAAGAGAGAGGGCTTCTAGAAGAACACACTCTAAACTCTTATGCATCTTTAATCCTAAGTTTAATCTTCCAAACAAAACCTAGCCATGCAAATTGATTTATTATGACAAAAGAGATATTTTTGTCCAAAATACACACAACACAATTTGTACAAACATACGAATCGATACAATACGCATACGTATGCATATATATATATATATATATATATATATATATATATATATATATATATGTATACCGATAGTTTCAGTTTGTTAAACCGCATAATCCGTATAAAATAAATAAATTCTAAAAATAATATTAAAATAAATTTTATTATCGGCTCGGAAGATTACAGTACCAATTTGATACAATACAGATGTATACAGACTGGTGTATATATACAGATAATGTTATTTAACAAAATTGGGTGATATCCACCAAAAATATTTCAATAACAATAAAATAATAATAAAATAATAATTATATAAATATAATATCCGTCCATGATATTACAATACTTCCTCCTTAGAATAGTTCTGTCCTAAGAACTATATTAAGTCAGGAGAACAGAAAAATACACACACCCTAAATAACTTGGGGAAAGAAAGCTTATACGGCTTTTCGGCTCCCAAGTGGCTCATCTACGAACTGGTTCTCCAAAGAACCCGACCTCGATCCCAAAACTGTCTGAAGAATCTACCAAGGCCGAGACGTAACTCTCGAATCTTGGTCAGAGCTACTGATGCTGGTGCTCCATGATGCTTCCTTGCGCCTTCAATGTGGACTTTCGCTAATTTCTATAGCGACTAAGTCATCTTTATCAGAGGAAAATGAGCAGACGTTGTCAACCGGGTCCCAAATAACCCAAATTGAGTCATATATTTTCGAACTCCTGGGTAATCCTATGATGAAGTCCATAATTATATCCTAAGATTTTCCTTCATCACTTGTTGCTTCAGTGCTTTAATCCATGCATCTTCTGCCTAAGCCTTCTAACTTGCTCACTTAGACTTGGTTGTTGCTTCCATCGTGTCAATACTAAGCTCTAATCTTGAGTAATCACTCCAATATTGGCTTGCCTGATCTCATCATCTAGCTTCTTACTTCCTTCATGTTCTTTAGCTGAGGCCAATTCTTCATTTATCTCCATCTTTGGCAGTTCGGTATCCCCTCCTTCCTTAGACTAGGACATGGCCTACGAACGCAATTTCAGACTTCTAGGATTCTCTTATATAATTTGCTCAAGCTGACGCTCCAGATGGTATATTCAACAAAACAAAATCTAGAGTTGCCTCCCGTACACATCTCAACTTCTTGAAAAATAATTCATACAAAAGATTATGATGAACCACGATTGAACAAAACAGTGGTATGGATTTCATATATATATATATATATATATATATATATAATAAAACACAAAGAAAGCTATCAAGTGGCTCTCATTCAATAGAGTTGAAATCAATGGTCCAGATCTAACATCACAAAACATATTTTCCCGCCAAAAGTTTCCCCCCCAAAACTCAAATTCAAATCCCCCAAACAATTCCTTTATTCCTTTATTTATTTATTTATTTATTTATATATATCTCTCTCTCATTCTCTCTATTTACTCAGAAAGTTTGTGTTTGGTTTGTTGTTTTGAAAACAGTTTTCTGAAAATTAGAGTGTAAAAGCTGTTTGGTAATAAATTTTTTTGAAAACAGTTTTTTGAAAATGAGAGTATAATGTATGTATAGATTTGGTTGTATGTATATACTGTAAACAGTATATATACTCTAATACATACATGTTGTATACATATACATACATACTGATATATAATATTATAAAATATTTTATTATAATAAACATATTTAATAATATACATATATATAATAATATATAATAATTATAATAATATATATGTAATAATAATATATTCAAATTATATATTAAACAATTCATTATAATAATAATAAATTATATAATAGATATATAATCAAGAATAAATATAACAAATTGAAATAATTATTCAGATCATAAAGTGTTTTGCATCACTGCCTACACCAACACACCATCACTGCCTAATATATAGTTTTTTGTATAGAGTCATGATCTGTTTGTGTTTGTTCTAAGCTGACAAAATTTGATACTTCATGTTCTGTTTGTGTTGTTCGGAGCTTATCATCAACTGTCTTATATATATAGAGTAAGTCTATTAAGAGCTTGGTAGCTGAAATCCTTATCCAGAGCGGGGGTTTTTAGCCATTCGTTCGCGATTGATCGCGATGGAATGACTCATATTCGATTCCACTTATCTTCAGAATGTTTGGGGGTAAAAGGGGTAAAATCAAAAACCCTTATCTCTTATCTTCTCACACTATTATTGAAGCCTGCTATTTTGGCGGTTAAATGTTTAACTATTTCTTTTCTTATACGATATACAAATTCATTTAATTTAATGACTAAACTTTTTTTATAGACGTGCATCGCACGTGCATTATACTAGTAATATATAATAGTAATATATAATAATAATAATATATATTATAATAATAATAGATTATTATAATAGTATATATAAAATAGTATATATGAAATAATAGTATATATAAAATAATAATATAATATAATATATATATAATAATAATATAATATAATAATTGTATATATAAATAGTATATATAAAATAATAATATATATAATAATAATATAATAAAATAATAGTATATATAAAATAGTATATATAAAAATAATAATATATTATCATAATTGTATATTATATAATAATATGAAATAATTTATTATAATAAACATATTTAATTATATACATAATATAATAACATATAATAATTATAATAATATATATGTAATAATAATCTATTATAATTATATATTAAACAATTTATTATAATAATAATAAATTATATAATAATATATATAATAATATATAATAGTAATATAAAATAAAAATAATACATATTATAATAATAATAGATTATTATAATAGGATATATAAAATAGTATATATGAAAAAATAATATATATTATAATAATAGTATGTATATATATTAAAAAATAAAAATAATAATATCATATATAATAATAATATAATATAATAATAGTATATATAAAATAGTATAAATAAAATAATAATATATAATAATAATATATATAATATTAATATAATAATAATAACAGTATATATAAAATAGTACATATAAAATAATAATATATTATAATAATTGTATATTATATAATAATATAAAATAATTTATTATAACAAACATATTTAATTATATACATATATATAATAACATATAATAATTATAATAATATATATGTAATAATAATATATTATAATAATATATTAAATAATTTATTATAATAATAATAAATTATATAATAATATATATAATAATATATAATAGTAATATATAATAACAATAATATATATTATAATAATAAAAGAATATTATAATTGATATGGCTAAAAATAGGATTAAATCGGGACCGTTCACATCGGACACGAATCTTAAAGCTCAGGGGTAAAACGGTAATTTCACATACAAATGGGTCCGAAATGGGTACTGGGTCTCCTTCTCACAGATCCAATAATCCGCGAACGGATCCACCTCAACTGGGTACGGGTCCCGACCCGAGACGAACCCAGACCAGCAAGAGAAATCAGGGTCTCTGATTTGACTAAATCAACGGGCCTGATCCACAGTTATCCTCTCACCGGGAATTAGGGATCAGTTTCCTAAACTGATTATGAGGATTTTACTCCTAACAGAATCACAGGAAATCAGATCCCTAATCAACTCCCCATGGCGACTATAAATACCTCCAACCTACCACTGTTAGAAGGTAATCAATACTTTTCCAGTTAAACGCTCTTTCATAATTATTTCTGGTTACTGACTTGAGCGTCGGAGGGTGCGTCGGAGGGATCCATCCCGGTGTCTCGCACTTTTTGCAGGTGAACGGCGGGAGTCAGCGGTCAAACTCCAACGGAACAGGTTAGGTGTTTGCTATTCAGGTTTTCCAAGAACTCACAAATACTATCTGTTTACCCCCACACCAAATTCAGCGGTAACAGATTGGCGCCGTCTGTGGGAAACATACGAATAGCAGCCTCTCCTCTTCCCGTTGGTCAGATCTCCTCCAGCCATGCCTCCTCGGAAAGTAAGATCTAGAGGGTCCAACCGTGGACCCAACCCCGTTGATCAGCAAGAGGTAGTCCCCATCCAACCCGCTCAGCAGCAGGGACAACTTCCTCTCCAAGCGGAAGACCCTCTTCAACAAGATCAGCCTCCACTTCAGAATCAGCAACCCCCTAAGGGTCCCGCCGGTCCTCAAAATGCCGGTGCGGGGGCTTCGCGTCCCAACCCGCAGAAGCAACCCCTCCATCAGGACCGCATTTCGGTACACAATGCCTCTTCAGATTCCATGGCCTCCCACAATCCTCGAGTTTCCGACCTCCGCAATACCATTCTCAATCGGCAGAAGGGTGAGGATCTTCGCCGCCGTCTGGATGAAAAGCGGGCCCGAGAGGGAGCCTCCCGCCAACAACGTCCAGATGAGCGATCTCCTCACCACCAAGACTATAGAAGGTCCCCTACTCGAAGAGGGATGAAAGAGTCCCCCGAACACCATAGGAGAAAACCTTATTCCCCTGCCGGTCGACAACATCCGAGGAACGATGAGGCACCCATCACCCGTGCTGAGTTCCAGCAACCAAGCAACGGTGTTGCAAGCTCTCAACCTCCGACCCAACAACAACAATGCCCAAAGGGCTCCTACTCCTCCACGGATCCCAAGTCCTCGCCGCTCCCAGAGCTACTGTCGTCGTAGTTCCCGCTCCCCTTCCTATGAAGACGAGTCCAGAGGCTCATTTGACTACCGTCAAAGGGACGATGCTCTCTACCGCCGTCTCCACGAGATGGAGAGGCGCATCGGCCGAATAGACAAGGATGAGGAGTTAAGAGGAAGGACCATCTACCCGAGCAGACCTCCCTTCTCCCGGACCATCATGGAGGCTCCTATCCCAAGAGGTTTCGAACCCCCACAGTTCGAAACTTACTCGGGGGAGTCGGACCCCGTGGACCACATCGAAAGCTTCAAGACCCTCATGCTAATCCACCAAGCTTTCGATGCTTTGCTGTGCAAAACCTTCTCCGCCACTCTTAAGGGTTCAGCTCGGGAATGGTACTCACGCCTCGCCCCCTCTTCTATTTTCTCCTTCGAGCAGTTCGAGACCCTCTTCATCGCCCACTTTATGAGTAGCAGACGCACGGAGAAGACCAGCCTCTCATTGCTCCACCTCTGTCAAGAAAAGGGAGAGAAGTTGAGGGACTATGTGAGGAGGTTCACTGCAGAGGTCAGATCGATCGCCTCCCTCGACCAATCGGTTGCGACAATCGCATTCCAATCCAACGTCCTCAATTCTAACCATCGCTCGTCCCTTGCTAAAAAGCCCCCACATAATTTCACCGACCTCCTTCTTAGGAGCGAGAAGTACATTCGGGCCGAAGAAGCCGAGAATCTCCCGGGCTTTGAGGAGACATCTTCCGGAAACAAACGGAGGAGCACAAGCGAAGAGGGGTCCCAAAAATCCCAGAAGATCGGCAATGGACAGCGTCGTTCGACTCCTCGGTTTGAGAAGTTCACCCCCCTCATTGCCAATATATCAGAAGTTCTTATGGAGGTGGACAAGGAAGGGCTCCTCCGCGCTCCCCCGAGAATGAATACACCTGGCAAGAAGAGGAACAAGGATAAGTGGTGCCGCTTTCACAGGGACCACAGCCACGACACGGATGATTGTCGGGCTCTCAAGGAAGAGATTGAAGAACTCATACGGCGGGGGCACCTGATCAAGTTCGTCCAAAAAGAGGGGGCCGAGCTTCCCCCCTGAGGAGCCTACAAACGAACAGAAGGGCCCGCCGAGCTTCAAGACTCAAAATCTCCTAGCTCCTCCCAAGAGGTCTTCACCTTATTGTAGAAGTAGGATCCTGATTTTCAATAAGGCTGATGCTTGTAACTCGGCCAATAGCATATAATAATGGCTCGCCCTATTGAAGCGGCCACTTAGTTTATTTCAAGCTTTACATCTTTTCATTAAAAAGTATTGCTCCTGCTTCTCTATCTTTCTGAGTCACGACTCTCTTAAATAGTGGGTTCGGAGTCCAGCTTCTTCTACATGGCTGCTCCCGCAACTTACTAACCTTTAACAACGATGGTTCGGAGTCCAACACTTGGCTCGATTCCTCTTCAAATAACCTGCTCTTCAGCGGGTTAGAAGTGGTTCGCCATTCGGAATTGCTCCCACAACCGTTGAACAAACTCTACCGATGGTTCGGAGTCCAACACTTGGTTCGATTCCTTTTCAAATAACCTGCTCTTCAGCGAATTAGAAGTGGTTCGCCATTCGGAATTGCTCCCACAACCGTTGAACAACTCTACCGATGATTCGGAGTCCAACACTTGGCTCGATTCCTCTTCAAATAACTTGCTCTTTAGCAGGTTAGAAGTGGTTCGCCATTCGGAACTGCTCCCACAATCGTTGATTCTGTCATTTAAACGACGAGATCGGAGCACAACTCTCTCCTAGAGTTCCTCCTCAAAACTCGTCCTCCAGATGGCTCTCCCAGAGCCGAGCTCTTCGCTCCGCTTGCCTCCAAGGTGGACCTCTTCTCAACGAGTTCGGAGCCCAGGACACTCCCCTAGAGTTGATCCTCAAACTCGTCTTCCAGATGGCTCTCTCCCAGAGCCGAGCTCTTCACTCCGCTCCCTCTAAAGTGGACCTCTTCTGAACGAGTTCGGAGCATAACTCTCTCGTAGAGTTCCTCCTCACACTCATCTCACGAATGGCTCTCTCCCAGAGCCGAGCTCTTCACCTCTCCAAATATGCCAACACTTCTCCACCTCTTCACTGTGCGAAAGAACAAGGCAGAGGAGAGCACCCGCATGCCTCTTCTCCCCTTCTTCTTTCTTCTCAGGGCTGAGCTCTGCCATGGCCCTCTCTTAGAGCCGAGGTGCCGAGGTACCGACCTCCACATATGGAGAAAAATTCTGCCGATCCGGTTTCACCGTTAAATCATCTCAAAATTCGCACTCAAGCATGATGGACGGATCAGATCGCGCCACGTCACCACAAAAAGATAAGATAACGTTTTCTCGAAACTCGTGCCTCTTGTCTCGTGATTCGCGCCACGATCGTGATCAACCGTCCAGATGGCTCTCCTAGAGCCGGGCTCTTCACTCTGCTCGCCTCCAAAGCGGAGCTCTTCTCGACGAGATCGGGGCACAACTCTCTCCTAGAGTTCCTCCTCAAACTTGTCTCTCAAATGGCTCTTCTAATGCCGAGCTCTTCACTCCGCTCGCCTCCAAAGCGGAGCTCTTCTCCACGAGTTCGGAGCACAACTCTCTCCTAGAGTTCCTCCTCAAACTTGTCTCTCAAATGGCCCTTCTAATGCCGAGCTCCTCACTCCGCTTGCCTCCAAAGCGGAGCTCTTCTCGACGAGTTCGGAGCACAACTCTCTCCTAGAGTTCCTCCTCAAACCTGCCTCTCAAATGGCTCTTCAAATGCCAAGCTCTTCACTCCGCCCGCCTCCAAAGCGGAGATCTTCTCAAACAAGATCGGAGCACAACTCTCCCCTAGAGTTGCTCCTCAAACTCGTCTTCCAGATGGCTCTCCTAGAAGCCGAGCTCTTCACTCTGCTCGCCTCCAAGGCGGACCTCTTCTCAAACGAGTTCGGAGCTCAAACTCTCTCCTAGAGTTGCTCCTCAAACTCGTCTTCCAGATCGCTCTCTCCCAGAGCCGAGCTCTTCACTCCGCTCGCCTCCAAAGCGGACCTCTTCTCAACGAGTTCGGAGCTCACAGCTCTCCCCTAGAGTTGCTCCTTGCACTCACTTCAAAGGATGGGTCTTCCCATGGCTCTTACGAGGATCTTCCTAGCACCTCTTCCCCACCCCAGGGAGTGGAGCTCCTCTTCATAAATCTCCAAGACCAAAGAGAGCACCACCTCTTCCATATGCCGACCCGTCCACTTCATCAGCTCGCCGAGCTTCTCCTCACGCTCGAGCTTCTCCTCACGCTCGAGCAGAGGGTGAACTACAGAGTCACCGAGCCGAGTGGACGAGGTACCGACCTCCACATATGGAGAAAAATTCTGCCGAGCTGATTTCACCGTTAGATCATCTCGAAATTCGCACTCAAGCGTGATGGGCGGATCAGATCGCGCCACATCACCACAAAACGACAAGATAACGTTTTCTCGAAACTCGTGCCTCTTGTCTCGTGATTCGCGCCACGATCGTGATCGACCGTCCAGATTGAACCGCGTAGCTCGGATCTGCCAATCTACCGAACTGTGAAACGGCAAAAAATGTGCCTCAAAATCCGTGCTCGGATTCGCCGAACAAGCAAGCAGATAAAGAGGAAGAAAGAAAAAGAGGCTAACGGGTCAGGGTCGGATCCGATACCCACGGTCCGACCCATACCCTTCTTAGCTCCTTCATTCTTCTCCTTCTTTAGTCTTCCCGCCAAAAGTACCCAACACTTTTGCTCTTCTTCACTGTGCGAAAGAACAAGGCAAAGAGAGAACCCGAATGCCTCTCCTCCCCTTCCTCTTTCTTCTCAGGACCGGGCTCTTCACTCCGCTCGCCTCCAAAGCGGAGCTCTTCTCAACGAGTTCGGAGCACAACTCTCCCTTAGAGTTGCTCTTCAAAACTCGTCTTCCAAATGGCTATCCTAAAGCGGAGCTCTTCTCAAACGAGTTCGGAGCACAACTCTCTCCTAGAGTTACTCCTCAAAACTTGTCTCTCAAATGGCTCTTCACTCTGCTCGTCTCCAAAGCGAAAATCTTCTCAAACGAGTTCGGAGCACAACTCTCTCCTAGAGTTGCTCCTCAAACTCATCTGCCAGATGGCTCTTCTAATGCCGAGCTCTTCACTCTGCTCGCCTCCAAAGCGGAGATCTTCTCAAACAAGTTCGGAGCTCACAACTCTCTCCTAGAGTTGCTCCTCAAAACTCGTCTTCCAGATGGCTCTCTTCTAGAGTCGAGCTCTTCACTCCGCTCGCTTCCGAAGCGGACCTCTTCTCAACGAGTTCAGAGCTCACAACTCTCCCCTAGAGTTGCTCCTTGCACTCACTTCAAAGAATGGGTCTTCCCAGCACCTCTTCCTAGCACCTCTTCTCCAACCCTAGGAGTGGAGCTCCTCTTCAAAAATCTCCAAAACCAAACAGAATAGAGGCAGAGCTTCGGAGCCCTTCACCTCTCCCATATGCCGACCCATCCTTCCGAGCCGAGGAGCAGAGCTCCGACCCATCCTCTTGAGATACCGAGCTACTACGGGCAGAGGGTGAACTACTGAGTCACCGAGCCGAGCGGACGAGGAACCGACCCTCACATATGGAGAAAAATGCTGCCGAGCCATCTCACCGTTGGATAATCTTAAAAAATGTGCTAGAACATGATGAACGGCTCAGATCGCGCCACGTCTCCACAAAACGACAAGATAACGATTTCTCGAAATTTGAGCCTCTTGTCTCGAGATTCGTGCCACGATCGTGATCAACCGTCCAAATTGAGCCACGTAGCTCGGATCTCAAATCCAAGCTACCGATCTACCGAACTGCAAAGTGGCAAAAAATGCTCATCAAAATCCGTGTTCGGATCTGCCGAGCAAGAAGCAACTGCCGAACAGCAAGGAAGGAGAAAAAAAAGGGGGGGGCACGTGGGCCGGGGTCGACCCGTTAAGGGATCCGAACCCATCAACCCACTTCAGACTCACTCCTCCCCTACACTCTCCCACCAAAACCAACAGAAGAAAAACCCAACCTCTCCTTCGAAAGCTTCTAACGGCAGCGCTTCCACCACCTCCGACGAGCTCCACCTCCCTCTCTCCCTGCACCGAGCTCCAACGGCGAGCTCGCCTCCGCTGCGAACTCCAGTGAGGAGCTTCGCCACCTCCAACGACACCGAGCGGCGAACTCTCACTCTCGCCGAGCTCCCTCCGTCATCGAACTCTGAACTCCTCTCCACGTCGGAGCTCCCTCTCCATGCCGAGTCGAACTCCCTCCTTCGGCGAGCTCCCAAGTGTCCTGCCATGGCCAATGCTCGGCCATCGAGTCCAAAATGTAGAGCTCGACCACCACCGACCCATGTGCAGCTCCCGACCACGGTGCCGACCAAGCTACTCTTCGAACCATCTTTGTCATCAGCTCAGCGACCGAAGCATGGAGCTCTTCAAAGCGCCGACCACCATCAAGCATCGGTGTCCTTCCTCCATCAGCATGAGCTTCGCCGAGTTCCGAAGCTGAGCTCCTCCGTTCGATTTTGTCGAACTCCAGCGAGCCCTCCACCATGCCTTCGCCGAGCTCGAGCTACGCCGAGGAACCCACTGTCGAGTTCTTCACCAACTCCGAGCAGCCTCCATCGTCGACACCGAACCCACCTCGGGCTCCTCCTCTTCGAGCTCTCCTCCACCACTATGGGTTCGCCGACACCAAGTTCCAAGCACCCAACAGTCATCCTAAACCTCAGAGCATCGAGCTCCCCTCCGTCGAAGCACAAGCTTCGTCGCCAAACTCCACAAACCCTTCGCAGAGCTCCGAGCTCCATTCGTGCCGAGCTTTGCTGCCAAGCTCACCTCCGAGCTCCAACGGCACCAAACCCATCGACTCCTTCGCAAACTCACCGTCGACCTCCACGCCGCGAGCTCCGGCTCCTTCGTCGAACGCCTCCGAGCTCCTCTCTCCCCTCCGCCGAGCTCTGAGCTCCAGCACGCAGACGCGAAGAGGAAGAGTCGAAGCTGAAGAGCAGAGGCGGAGAGGTTCAAAAATGAAGAAGAAGAGATAGAGCAGCAGCTGGGCCAAAAACAAAAAAAAAAAGAAAGAGGGGGCCACGTGGCATCATTTGGAGGGGTCGGCAGATGAGCCGAAGCGCCGAGCCGAGGTGCCGAACCACCGAACTCGTAATTGGAGAAAAAAAACGGCCGACCCACACGATCCGTCCGATCGTTTCAAAATTCGCGTCGCGACACGATCGACGCTCAGAAACACGCCACGTGTCCTGAATGTGATCTGCCTCACGATGCGTGCACATCTGATCATGATCGACGGTCAAGAACACGCCACGTGTCCAGATAATATTTAAATTATTTATTTATTTATTTAATTGTTTTTTTATTTAAAAAATCCGAAAAAAATATTTAAAAATCGAAAAAAATTAATTAAAAATTCTAAAAATAATTATTAATTCAGAAAAATTATTTTTAAATTCTGAAAAAATAATCATTAAATTAGAATAATTAATTAACTTTCAATAATTAATTATTTAATTCGGAAAATGAATAAAAAATTCAAAAAAATGAGAAAAAATTCAGAAAAATCTGGAAAAATCACCAAAAATCCAGAAAATTCTGAGGATATTTTTGGGTATTTTACAAGCCTAGAATAACACCGTTACACCCCGAGCAAGATACAAACTCCCTCAAGAACACCGATAAAATCCTGTACGCCATTAGAATAGTAAAACTACTCCTCAAAGGCTGATCAAACTCAGTCTTCGGGAGTGGGGGGCTCGTGATGTGGCTAAACATAGGATTAAATCGAGACCGTTCACATCGGACACGAATCTTAAAGCTCAGGGGTAAAACGGTAATTTCACATACAAATGGGTCCGAAACGGGTACTGGGTCTCCTTCTCACAAATCCAATAACCCGCGAACGGATCCACCTCAACTGGATACGAGTCCCGACCCGAGACGAACCCAGACCAGCAAGAGAAAATCAGGATCTCTGATTTGACTAAATCAACGGGCCTGATCCACAGTTATCCTCTCACCGGGAATTAGGGATCAGTTTCCTAAACTGATTATGAGGATTTTACTCCTAACAGAATCACAGGAAATCAGATCCCTAATCAACTCCCCATGGCGACTATAAATACCTCCAACCTACCACTGTTAGAAGGTAATCAATACTTTTCCAGTTAAACGCTCTTTCATAATTATTTCTGGTTACTGACTTGAGCGTCGGAGGGTGCGTCGCCGGGATCCATCCCGGTGTCTCGCACTTTTTGCAGGTGAACGGCGGGAGTCAGCGGTCAAACTCCGACGGAACAGGTTAGGTGTTTGCTATTCAGGTTTTCCAAGAACTCACAAATACTATCTGTTTACCCCCACACCAGATTCAGCGGTAACAATAATAGTATATATAAAATAGTATATATGAAATAATAATATATATTATAATAATGGTATATATATATATATATATATATATATATATATATATATATATATATATATATATATATATATATATATATATATATATTAAAAAATAAAAATAATATAATAATAATAATAATAATAATAATAATAATAATAATAATATGTAACAATAATATATTATAAATATAATAATAATAATAATAATAATAATAATAATAATATAAATATATTTAGAGAGAGAATGTGAAAAAACAGAAAATAGTTGAAGATGAGTTTTTTGAAAATTGTTTTCACAAAACAATCTAATCAAACGGGTTTTGGGGTTTTGGAAAACAAAAAAGAGAAAAAAATAACAAACCAAACAGACTATATTTTCAGATTTCAAGTTGTAAATTTTCGTATTTTTTATGCGTTTTTTATTTCTCATGTTACATTGAAAATAGCAAATATCTCATCAACAGTTAAATTTCATCATTTCCACACTCAAAGTTCTAAGAAGTTGGATTTTACAACTCCATTTATAATTATTTTTAACATATACTAATGGAAACATGGACGTTTATTTACAACTAATTATTGTTTTACCTTTTCAAACTTGAGCTACATAATTGTTATTTTACTGTTTACAAGACTTTCATATACTTTCCGAAGACGTGCCGTAGGCACGTGGCCACGGGCAAATCTAGTATATATATATATATATATATATATATATATATATATATATATATATATATATATATATATATATATAGGGAGCCCTTCGGTTGAGAACTAATTTTGGTGAGAACTCCGTGAGAACTCACGAAGTAGACCCCCTATGAAAATCCGAACCGACCATCTCGTTCTACATGCCTTAGAAAGCATAACATAAAAAATTCAAATAATTTGAAGTTTGTTTGCTCATCCATCAAATGTAGTAGAATTTTCAGCCATACAATTTTGCGATGATGTAAATCATGGGACAATGAACTTCAAATTACGCGATTTCTTTATGTTATGCTATCTAAGGCGTGTTGAACGAGATGGTCGGTTCGGATTTTTCATGGGGGGTGTACTCCTTGAGTTCTCACGGAGTTCTCACCAAATTAGTTCTCAACGGAAGGGCCACCTATATATATATATATATATATATTTATATATATATATATTATATATATATATATAAATCCAACTTGTTACAAAAAGTGTTATATCACATATAACTTCTTTAGTCTAAATAAAATTTCACAATACAACTTTTAACTTAGTTGCAAATCCATATGCATATACTGGCATTCATGCTGTAATTGTGCCAATTTGGAATTAAAGTATTCCTGCTTCTCTGCTAGGCCTGCCAATGTATCTCTACAAGCCTTTCTCAGTTGCTTAGCTTGACGACCTTTTCTGGTCACGTACTTCCTCAGCTTCCTCATTTTCCGATGTATGCTGGCTGCCGCCGCTGTGCGTTGATCCACACTTAGCTCCTGCGGTGGTGAAATCTTCTTCGGCTCCTCGTCACGATCATTGGATCATCCCTTGAAATATGCTCACTCTCTTTCATCAACACATCCTCGGTTAGGATATCCTCGAACACCATACTACAAACGCATATACTGGGATTAGTCCAGATATAGAAAAATTATAAAAACATAAGTTGAAAGAAACAATAATATGAATTATAATTGTCTACAACTAGCTAAAACCCGACTCTTAAAAGGCATCCAAGTTTAATTTTTCTACTGTGTCGGACTGTAAATTGAAGTCGGCTCTGATACCACTCTGTAACGCCCCAATTTTCGGTAACTGGGAAACCGTGACATAAGCCAGAATCTTTCCTTCAATTAGTCACAATACACAGAAAAACAGAAAAATTTAAAATTATTTATTCAACACAAATGTATTACAAGCCCGAATGTTATGAAACTGCAATACATTACAACAATTTTACAATAATACCTTTACAATCCCAAGTGTTACAACTTTCAACAATTTGTATTAGAGTACAAATAATAAGGAACAACACTTGGTATTTCACTTGGATGCTTCCCAACAATAAAATAAATTACAACAATGAATAAAATACAGTAATTGTTACAAATGGAACAATAGTAAACAATGTAAATTACAGCAGAAACAAAATTGACTCTTGCTTCTCTCGCCTTGAGTCCTCCTGAATCTTGTACCTGTACTTCTGCAATCCAGTACCTATTGAAATGGGGACGTCAGTAGATATACTGACGCTTTAAGGCAGATGACTAGTAGTGATTCTCCACTTGAAGCAAACAGATTGATGAAAAGAGAAACGTGTATGTATATTTGATGTGTCAGTGTATGCTATGACTTAGACTCTAATGCACGACTTCTAATGCAATGATGCTTTTATTCTAATGCAAGCAAGACTCTGGGACAGTATGCAGCCCATACTACATATACCCCATATCAAGTCGTTTCTTCATATATAGGGATTTGAATCCGCACCAAGAATTCTACTCTTGTACTCGACTTGTTTCTGAAGATTAGACAAAACTGATGAGGTTGCCCTGAAACTGTCTAATTTCGCCAGGCGCACCGGACCTCACTAAAATATCTGACGAATCCTTGGAGTTTCGACAAGATGGAGTTCCAGGGGGGTTCATCCCCCCTAGATCCGATAGGAATCGCTCTCGCTTATCAAGGCACTTCAGAAATTAACAGACGAGATATGGATCCCGTGCTCCCAACTCGTGAGAAGGCACAGACCGTATCCCTTTGACAAGAGGGGTACAACCCAATAATACCGCCTAGTGCTAGCCTGTAGGATAGGTCGGGTCGTAAGGTATCACCCTTAACACCAACTTTTTCCCTTCGACGAGAAATGATAACAACTACAGGTTAAGTAGGAATAGCCATAGGATACTACCCTAACAATGTCACTAACCCTAAACAAACTGAGGGATGACAACAGAACTTACACAACATGCTGAGTCTTAAGGTAGACTTCGCAAGATAACTCTATTAGACTGCTCAACCTAGACTTACCAGAATCCCTAAGGATCTCGTTCATGGCCTATCGATCCAAGACTCCGGCAATACGAACGTATTCGCATGCTACTATCCTGAACTTGGATTTCGTCTACACTCCGGTCCGCGAACAACCTACACCGGTTGAGATCCGACGGTACACAAGGAGTGACTCGTCCACAGTCTCTTAGGAGTGAGGTAAACACACATCTTGATGGTCGATAGCCCTAGGGCAAATATTGCCCTAGACGAGCATAACAAAACTGCGTACTAGCTAATGAGCTGCATACGAGTAAACAGAACACATACGAACCAACAAGCTACGTATGAAACCAAAAACTACATACGAGTCAGGCGGGCTGCGTATGAGACAACAATATACATGCGAGTCAAATAAGCTACGTATGAGACCAACAGCTACATATGGGCCAGTCGAGCCTTGTATGAGACAACAATATACATACGAGCCAAATAAGCTACGTATGAGACCAATAGCTACATACAGGCTAGTCGAGTCACGTATGAGTTAACAACATATATACGAGCCAAACAAGCTACGTATGAGACCAACAGTTACAAACGGACCAAATGAGCCGTGTATGAGCAAAACTACATACAAAAATAACCATACAGGTAATCAACCTAGAAGCAACCAAACATGCTTACTAGCAACTCTTGATCTTCTGCAATTAGAAGCAACAGAAGAATCTTCTAATTGTCTAATACAAACATACTACCAAGGAAAAGTCTGAAAGCGACATAAAGACCTCCCGACAGCCTAGAAGCAACCAGTGCTACGCTTGTCAAAATTTGACCCGAGAGATCAATTCGGAATGGGGAGAATGTCTACTACAACTCTCTAGTTGGCCCGAACCTCAGATTCTACAGGTAAGACACTCTAAAACACCAAAGAAGTCAAACAGCAAGCACACTCAGCTCAAAGCTGGCAGCTGCATCTTCCAAATACCATAACTCCTACTCCGCTTATCAAAATCTAGCTCGATAGGCCAATTCGTAGAGGGAAAGATGTCTACTACGACTCTCTAGTTGGCCCGAACCTCAAATTCAACCAGTAAAACCCTCAAAAATCACAAACAAACACAACAGCATGCAACTTGTCAAACAGCTAGTTGCTGTATTTTCCCAAGACCATAACTCATATTCCTCTTATCGAAATTTAACCCGAGAGGTCAATTCGGAAAGGGGATACACTATACTATAACTCCCTAGTTGATCCGAACCTCAGATTCATTCAGTAAAAGGATCAAAAGTATCAAGCAACCAAAATAGCAACTTTCAGCCGAACAGCTAGTTGATGTTTTTGTAATGGTCATAACTTTTGCGTCTCTTATCAGATTTTAACCCAAGAGGCCAATTTGGAAAGGGGATAATGTCTACTACAACTTTCTAGTTGGTCCGAACCTCTAATTCCAAGAGGAACCCTAAGTTTTATCCCCTTGAACCTACTGCGACGCTAACCTGAAAACACAGACTTCACTGTTTTGCGCTAAATTTCACTGTTTTGGGGGAAACGATCGTTTCACCCCCCAAAACAGCTTCGAAAAATATACCAAAATTCTAGCATGGTAATAACACCCCTAAGAACGTCTCATATAAATTTCGGGTCAAAAATCTACTTTTAACACATGTAAACAAATCTAACCCTACAACAATTTAAGCATGGTTACAACATAAGCATGGGCTCCTTCTACAATCCCTACAACAATTTAAGCATGATTTTCTTACTAAAACAAAGCATGGTTTCTTAACTAGAATACTACAACTAGAACGTGATTCTACTACTAAGCATGAATATCTACTACTATTTTAAGCATGGATCTTTTCTACAATTCAAGCATGGATATTTACCACCACTTAAGCATGAACAATTACTATACTTAAGCATAGATCTCTACTACCCTTTAAACATGAATGTCTACTACTATCTTGAGCATGAATATCTACTACTACTTAAACATGGATCTTTTCTACAACAATTATACTAACTCAATCATGGGTTAATTAGCAACATAAAAGCTTAATCTTTTTCAATCTAGAAGCAACATAAAAACTTAATCTTTTACAATCTAGAAGTAAAAATAGGAGCTTAACATTTCATGAACTAGATGCGAAATAAAAACTTAATCTTCCATGTCCTAGAAGTAAAAATAGAAGCTTAACCTTTTTCAACCTAGAAGCAAAAGAAGCTTGATTTTTAACAAGTATTAAAGTAAACATACAACAACTACTAAAAGACTTATCTTTTATGAGCTAGGATTAGAAAGACTTGATCTTTTGCATGGAAGGAAAACAAAATACAACAAGTCCACTTTTTTATGAACTAGGGTTTGTAAAACTTGATTTTTAATAAGGTAGAGAGCAACATACAATAAAAGATTTATCTTCTATTAGTTTAGAAGAGTTCTACAACCCCAAAAATGGGTATGTAAGTATTCTTTCTGCACAATTCTTTTTTTGATATATCGGATAGAGCCAAAAGGCTCCAGCCATCAAAAAATTCTTTATACACATAGTTTTAGGTCCAAGTTGTAGTTTGTGTTAACAAAACAACCATAATAACAACAATAAATATAGCAAGGTTAAAGGTTCACCCTTTATGTGTTTTGTTCAAGTTCCACCATCCATAGGAACATTTTGATCTCTATGCTTAATAATTAGTCCAAGTAGTCCAAAATAATCATAATGACAACCATAACCATACAAGGTTCAAAGATCCAATCTTTATGCCATTTTGTTGAGTTCTACCATTCATCTCTTTATGTGTTCATTTCCTACTATCATTTATATGCTTAGAAATTAGTCCAAGTTGTTTAGAAACATACCTACAACAACTACACATCATAAAGATGGGTTCTTTTTATCCTACAACAAACAACCATCAAAGATGGGTTCTTTCTCACATACAACCCAAAACTAACCCTTAAAGATGGGTTCTTTTTCACATACACAAAATAAAAGAAAAGGAAACACATAAAAAGAGAAACAAAACACAATAAAGAGAAGTAGAGAACCCCCACCTTGGTTCTCTTTGTAGGAAGAACTAGTCTTGGCAACCTTGTCCTTCCTCAGCTTTCTACTACAACTCTTAGGAAACCTACAAAGAAAAATTCTCAAGTTAAGGCTTGTTCTCTCTTCCTTTTTCTCTCTTTTTTGGTTCTTGCAAAATATGAGACAAGAGTGAAGTGGGGGGTATTTATAGGATGAAGAAGAGGGTGAAGAGTGCAAATGCACCTAGGCATTTTGCAAAAAGCCCCTCGGGCAAGGGATGGCCGGCCATACTTGGGTGAGGTGGAGGTATGGTGGAAGGGGGTGAGGTGGAGGGTGAGGTGGAAGAGAGAGGGCTTCTAGAAGAACATACCCTAAACTCTTATGCATCTTTAATCCTAGGTTTAATCTTCCAAACAAAATCTAGCCTTGCAAATTGATTTATTATGACAAAAGAGATATTTTTGTTCAAAATACACACAACACAATTTGTACAAATATACGAATCGATACAATAAGCATACTTATGCATATATATATGTATATCGATAGTTTCCGTTTGTTAAACCGCATAATTCGTATAAAATAAATAAATTCTGAAAAATAATAATAAAATAAATTTTATTTTGGCTTAGAAGATTACAGTACCAATTTGATACAATACAGATGTATATCGACTGGTATATATACAGATAATGTTATTTAACAAAACCAGGTGATATCCACCAAAAATATTTTAATAAAAATAAAATAATAATAAAATAATAATTATATAAATATAATATCCATCCAGGATATTACAAAAGCGACTAAAGCAGCATCGAACCAAGTGTTGAACTCCAAACTCGTAAAGCCTGGCAAGTTGTGGGAGCAGCCCTGGAGGACAAGCTGGACTCTGAACTTGCTGTTTAATGAGTCATAGATGTGACTCGGGTGGATAGGTATGATGCCCGTACAATGATCTTTGTGAGATAAATAAACTACATTTTATTGAAAGGAAAGATTAGTGGCTGCCTTGAGGAGGGCTAGCCGTTATTACTTGCTTTGGCTGTGTCGTAAGTGGCGGCCTTATTGAGACATTGGAAGGCTTCCAGGAAGAGGATATTAACGGAGTTTCCGTTGTTGACTAGAATTCGGCGCACCTCGTGATTGGCCATGTGGAGACTGATTACGAGTGCATCACAGTGGGGTGTTCGGACACCTTCTAGATTTTTGTACAAGAATGTCAATGGGACTCCGAAGCTCTTGGGTGAAGGAAGGTTCTGTACCGAATTAACTCTCGGATGAAGTCATTTCGGAAGGAGTTTGATTCTCTCCCCATAGGCCCTCCGTGAATGGAATGGAGAACTGCTCCTAACTCCGAGTCTTGGACTCAGAGGGCTTTTCTGTCCGGTTGTTAACTCCTCGGGGTGGAGGAGGACCGGTCTGTCTTTTAGAATCTGGCAAGTTGATCCCGGTGGATAAGCTCTTCGATCTCCTCCTTGAGAGTCCGACATTCGTCTGTGTCGTGGCCATGATCCCTATAAAAGCGGCACCATTTGTCTCTATTCATTCTCTTGCCTGGAGTATGCATCTTCGGGGGAAGGCTGAGTAGCCTTTCCTTGCCTAATTCCTTGAGTACAGTCGATATGCTGGCATTGAGGGGGTGAACTTCTCAAAACGAGGAGGATGGCGGCATTGGCCACTGCTGTCCTTCTGAAATTTCTGGATCCTTCTTCCCTTGCACTCTTCCGTTTGTTCCCGGAATAGGCCTCTTCTCTACGCGGGGAGGGGGGAGGGGGGTTGAGAGCCTTTTAAGCTCGAATGTACTTCTCACTCCTAAGCAGGAGTTTCAAGAAGTCCCAATGAGGATTCTTGGCAAGGGATGCATTGAGGTTTGCATTATTGACGTTGTGTCTGAATGCGGTGGTCGTTATTGCTTGAGTGAGGGAGGCGATAGATCGGGACTCAGCTGTGAAATGTCAGACAAAGTCCCTAAGCCGTTTCCCTTTTCTCTGACTCAGGTCCAGCAAGGATGCACTTGTCTTTTCGGTTCGGCGGTTGCTAACAAAGTGGGTGAGGAAAAGTTATTCAAACTGATCAAACGAGAAGATCGAACCGGAAGGTAGGCCGGAGTATCACTCCCTTGCTGGGGCCTTTAATGTTGCAGGGAAAGTTTTGCAGAGAAGTGCCTGAGGCTTGATGGATCATCATGAGTGTTTTAAAACTCTTGATATGATCAACTGGATCAGACTCCCCGTTGTAGGACTCGAAGTGAGGCGGCTTGAAGGTCTCGAGGACAGGGGCTTCCATGATCGTCTTGGAGAAAGGAGGTCTGCTTGGACAAAAGACTTTAGCATGTTGGTCTTCCTCTTGGTTGATCTTTTTTAGACGGCCCTCCATCTCTCAGAGGTGGCGAAGGACCGAGTCGTCCCTTTGGTATGATCTTGTCGACCCACGGGACTCTCCTTCATGTACGGTTGCAAGATGGCGACTGTTTTTTTTTGTTAGCCTCTGTCTGGGGCGACATTGAGGACTTTGAGTATTTGATTTTTGAAATTATTAAACTCTGCTTTGCTGACGGGTGCTTGTTCATCTCTGTTGGCCACATGAACTGATCGACTGGCCGTAGTTTGACTCCTTTGCTGCTGAAAGGACAGTGACCTTCTTCGTCCCCTGGGAGAGGGGGTTCTTCTACGCCTTTGCCTTCGAGGAGAAAGATTTCTCCTATTCTCCTGATGTTCTGGACTAGGAGGCTCGTCATGAGTTCGCCTCTCGTTTAGATGGATTCGGAGGTCGGTTCCCTGTTGGTGGTTGATGATAACTTTACGAAGATCCAATTGCGGTTGGGGAGCTGTTGATGGGTTGCAGTACGAACTGAAGCTCTGTTTTCCACGAACAACCATTGTAGCGCCCCGAATTTTCAATATAAAAACTCAGAAATACGTGGCACAATTCTCAGCATCTACCTCAATGTAATAGTAAACATAGCCAAAACACAGAATAATTTTTTTTCAATTTTTATTACATCAAATATTTACATAGCACAACAAAAAAATAAGGGTGCATTTGTTTTGTTGTTTTGAAAAGAGTTTTCTGAATAGAGTTTTTTGAAAACTGTATCCTGAATAGAGTTTTTCTGAAAATGAGTTTAAAAGCTGTTTGGTTATATTTATTTCTGAAAACTGTATTCTGAAAGCTGTTTATCTGAAAAAGAGAGTTCAAAAGCTGTTCTGTTATATTTCTAGCTGAAAACTGTATTCTGAAAGCTGTTTTTCTGAAAAAGAAAGCTTAAAAGCTGTTCTGTTATATTTCTAGCTGAAAACTGTTACCTGAAAGCTGTTTTGCTGAAAAAGAGAGTTCAAAAGCTATTCTGTTATATTTCTAGCTGAAAACTGTATTCTGAAAGCTGTTTATCTGAAAAAGAGAGTTCAAAAGCTGTTCTGTTATATTTCTAGCTGAAAACTGTATTCTGAAAGCTGTTTTTCTGAAAAAGAGAGCTGAAAAGCTGTTCTGTTATATTTCTAGCTGAAAACTGTTACCTGAAAGCTGTTTTGCTGAAAAAGAGAGTTCAAAGCTGTTCTGTTATATTTCTAGCTGAAAACTGTATTCTGAAAGCTGTTTTTCTGAAAAAGAGAGTTCAAAGCTGTTCTGTTATATTTCTAGCTGAAAACTGTATTCTGAAAGCTGTTTTTCTGAAAAAGAGAGTTCAAAAGCTGTTCTGTTATATTTCTAGCTGAAAATTGTATTCTGAAAGCTATTTTTCTGAAAAAGAGAGCTTAAAAGCTGTTCTGTTATATTTCTAGCTGAAAACTGTTACCTGAAAGCTGTTTTGCTGAAAAAGAGAGTTCAAAAGCTGTTCTGTTATATTTCTAGCTGAAAACTGTATTCTGAAAGCTGTTTTTCTGAAAAAGAGAGTTCAAAAGCTGTTCTGTTATATTTCTAGCAGAAAACTGTATTCTGAAAGCTGTTTTTCTGAAAAAGAGAGCTGAAAAGCTGTTCTGTTATATTTCTAGCTGAAAACTGTTACCTGAAAGCTGTTTTGCTGAAAAAGAGAGTTCAAAAGCTGTTCTGTTATATTTCTAGCTGAAACTGTATTTTGAAAGCTGTTTTTCTGAAAAAGAGAGTTCAAAAGCTGTTCTGTTATATTTCTAGCTGAAAACTGTATTCTGAACGCTGTTTTTCTGAAAAAGAGAGCTTAAAAGCTGTTTTGTTATATTTCTAGCTGAAAACTGTATTCTGAAAGCTGTTTTTCTAAAAAAGAGAGCTGAAAAGCTGTTCTGTTATATTTCTAGCTGAAAACTGTTACCTGAAAGCTGTTCTGCTGAAAAAGAGAGTTCAAAAGATGTTCTGTTATAATTATAGCTGAAAAATGTTACCTGAAAGCTGTTTTTCTGAAAAAGAGAGTTTAAAAGCTGTTCGGTTATATTTGTGACATTTTTTAAAATCAATTTGCATTCATCATTTGCTGACATTTTTTTAATTGTTGCAGTTAGATTGCAGTGTTGCACAAGTATTGGAACAAGAAACTTGAGCAGCATGTGAATGGAGCTAAAATCAGACGCCATCATCTCCAAGATTGATTCGTCACGTTAGAGTACAAAATTAAAAGAAAATCTTGTATGGAGGTTTTTTTGAAGCAACTAATCTCAGTTCATGTATAAGTTATGCAATTTGGATAAATGTTTTGATGTTATCACTACCTCTTTTGGTAATTGCAGTACCTCAGTATTAACTGAAGAGTATTATTTAGTTTGTTTTATTGAGATTGCATGTGAAAACCAATAAGATCTATTTTTATTTTTTTTGGATGTGAGCAGTATTTGGATTTCTTGGATTGCGCGCAGTGTTTGGATAACTCTAACTATTTGGATAAATTGATTCTGCTCAACCTGTAGGTTGCAGTTTTTGAAAAGATTATATTAAAGAAAATTTCAAAAGGCTGAGCCAAACAATTTATTCAGAAAAATAAGCACTACATATTCAAAATAAAAAGAATCCCATTCAACTATACTCAATCAATTCATTCAACAAAGCAAGCTTACTTCATTACTTTTGTTTACATTGTTCAACAATCCCACGTAAGCTATCATTAATGGCATGGGATCGATACATATATTATGAAAATAAGTTCTACAATTTGTTGTCAGCAATCATTACAAACAAGCATGCTGTTAAATCTCCTATTTGTTGCCTACAGTCACTGCATGCTGCCTGGAGCTGCTGCTGTTGCTTCTTAACTCCTTGATTTGAAAACTGTGGAGCAGGCATATCTATAAACAAAGAAACAATATGAGAAACTTGCTGCATTAAAATTCAAAAATAGTCACCAAAGAAGGAATTGTGCAGCAGAAACTTGCTACATTAACCATAGGAGGAAAAGGAAAAAGATAACCAAAGTTGAAATTTGCTTAACCAAACATTTGCAGACTGAGGCCCATGCTGAACAATAAGGAAACCTGAAACCTGAATCATTCTGAACCATGCTAAGAAGATTATATAAAGTGTAAGATAACAATGTTAACAATGCTAATAAGAAGCTGGACACCAGCTTAAGCAGATAACAATGGAAAATTTGTAAAGAAACTGAAAGCAAACATTACAAAATAAAATACGGGGGGGGGGGGGGGGGGGGGGAGGGGGGGGTGCAAACATTACAAACTTTGTAAAGAAACTTTGTAAAGAAATTTTTTCTGGGCATGTGTTCCCACTTTGTATTGACTTGGAGGCATGGACTACAAAATAAAATACGGGATCAGCTGCTATCATCTCCCACTTTGTATCTTCCTTCACAACAAAAATATGTTCAAAAACTTCATACTGAGGAGAATATTACCCAAATCAACCGAGCACCTGAGCAGCATGCCACTGCACACCACAATCTAAATGCACACTGAAACCTCGTAATAAACCATTATAAACAAGTGCAATTGAAGTTACAGGATCAGAATACTGCCCATAGCATGCTGTTTCATTTAGAAGCATGTCAATGCACACCACAATGTTCAATGCACACCCCAATTATTGTATACAGTTACCATCAAATAGCAAAAGGCACCATCAACCATCAGTAGGTGACAATCTCCCACCATCAACCATCAGTATTGTATACACCCCAATTATTGTATACAGTTACCATCAAACAGCATAGTATTAGTTTTGTGAGTGCATACATAAACCATCAGTAG
The DNA here is from genome assembly GCA_017893485.1 of Hemerocallis citrina. NCBI lineage: Eukaryota > Viridiplantae > Streptophyta > Magnoliopsida > Asparagales > Asphodelaceae > Hemerocallis > Hemerocallis citrina. The sequence goes on along the minus strand of JACEHZ010000636.1, from coordinate 63,961 downwards.
GTGACAATCTCCCACCATGTTGTTACTAATATATAACACATCAGTAGGTGATAATCTGCCACCATGTTGGGCACCCATACTCAGCACAGCATTGTATTAGTTTGGGGAGCAGTATAAACCATCAGTAGGTGACAATCTCCCACCATGTTGTTACTAATATATAACCCATCAGTATTAGTGATAATCTCCCACCATGATCAAACACCATTACTCAGCACAACATTGTATTAGATTTGTGTACATTATAAACCATTGTCAGTATGTGATGATCTCCCACCATGATGGGCACCAATATATAAACCATTATCAGTAGGTGATAATCTCCTACCATGATGGGCACCAATATATAAACCATTATCAGTAGGTGATAATCTCCCACCATGATGGGCACCGATACTCATCACAGCACTGTATTAGATTGTGTACAATGTAAACCATCAGTAGGCCATAATCTCCCACCATGTTGTTACTAATACATAAACCATCAGTAGGTGATAATCTTGCAACATGATGGCCACCAATACTCAGCACAGCATTGTATTAGTTTGTGTACAATATGAAAATTAACCAAGATAAACACAAATTGCTTTCTCATATCACAGAAGAAGTCATCCTCAAATTTGATATAAAATTAAGGCCTTACTTTCGTTTAAAGCAAACAACAATAGCTACTCCACAGAGTATTAAAGGATCAGAATTTAATATCATCACTTCCAAAATTTGAAAGTGGGTAGTATCCATTACAAAATTCATCATATCCAGTAATTGCCTTATTTGTCAAATTCCAACATTATTCTGATGGCTTCCTGAAATATGTGATGAGTTCTTCTGGTTTGAGGAAGGTATCAGTTTAGCTGGGTATAATTTTCATTAGTGTACACAAACCAATACAATGCTGTGATGAGTATTGGTACCCATCATGGTGGGAGATTATTACCCACTGATGGTTTATATATTAGTAACAACATGGTGGGAGATTATCACCTTCTGATGGTTTACATTGTACACAATCTAATACAGTGGTGTGATGAGCATTTGATACACATCAGAATATTGCCCAAAACCATGGAGCAAACCATTTTTTTCGGAAAAACACAAGAACAAATACTGCCCAAGTCATCAGAACATATCAGATGCTGCCCAAAACCATAAAAACAACAAAATCCATGTTTTAACAATCAGGGTAGCATGATTAATACCAACAAAATTGGATAAGAACATATCAGATGCTACCCAAACCATGAAAACATGCTGGTCTGTTTGTTCTAGGTTCTTTTTTTATAATTTCCTGAAGTAATAACCTGAGTTGGCATTTGTTAAGAGTGTTTTTTTAGAAACACTATTCAGAATACTGAAACCCCACACTCTATTAAGGCAAAAAAGCTCCTTTGCTATTTTCTTTTTTCACAAATAAGGATTCACAAATCCTGATGCATCATAATACAAATTGCAGAATGGTAAAACACAGTAGAATATACTGAATACAAGTGCAATTCATCTGAACAAGTCAGATGCTCCCCAAACTTTTAAAACATGCTGGTCTGTTTGTTCCAGGTTCTTTTTTCTTAAGTTTCCTGAAGTAATATCCGGAGTTGGCCTTTGTTTTAAGTCTTTTTTTTTGAAACACTATTCAGAATGCTGATACCCCCACTCTATTTTGCAAAAAAGCTCCATTACTCCCTTCAAATTACAAATAAGGATTCACAAATCCTGATGCATCATAATACAAATTGCAGAATCATAAAACACAGTAGAATATACTGAATACAAGTGCAATTCATCTGAACAAATCAGATGCTCCCCAAACCATCAAAACATGCTGGTCTGTTTGTTCCAGGTTATTTTCTTAAATTTCCTGAAGTAATATCCTGAGTTGGCCTTTGTTTTGGGTGTTTTTTTTTTTGGAAACACTATTCAGAATACTGATACCCCCATCTTGTCGAAAACCATGAAAACAACATAATGCAGAAAAAATACAACCTAGTCGCAGTCTCAGATTCATCAAATCAATGATAAAAACTCCATACTAAAGCTGCATTTTTTACAATGCCACGCCCACTAGTACAAAGCACAATGTCAACATTGACTAAAATCCGTTCATCATTGACTATAACGACATCATTTTCGTTAGGTTTAAAAAACAAATTTGTTCACTTACTGCTCTTGAAGTATTCTGAATAGTGTTTCCAAAAAAACACTTAAAACAAAGGCCAACTCAGGATATTACTTCAGGAAATTAAAAAAAAAAACCTAGAACAAACAAACCAGCATGTTTTCATGGTTTGGGGAGCAACATGATTTGTTCAGATGAATTGCACTATCTATTCAGTATATTCTACTGTGTTCTATGATTCTGCAAATGTATTATGATGCCCATCAGGATTTGTGAATCCCTTTGATATTTGCTGTGAAGGAAAAAGAAAATCATATTTGTCGTAGGCTCAGATTGTTCAAAACAATGATAAAAATCCACAATAGGGCTGCATTTTTTACAATGCCACGCCTATTGCCACTAAGTAAAATGTTCACCCCCCCCCCCCCCAATCCCCTTCCCACATTGTCGTCGACAATAACTGAATTCATCATCATTGTTTACCATAATGGATTCATTCTTACTTAACCTTTCATTCCAAACATCAACCACAGATCAGTTTAAAGGGTATTATACATCATTTCAGTGGTTGTTCAATCATATACCCCAATCTCAATATCCGTTGCTTGTCGATACAACCAAGCAGAAAGTGGCAGTGGGGTGGGGGAGGGACACATTCCACATTGAATGAAAACCTATCATCATTGCCTATTACGACATCATCTTTGTTAGTTTTCAAAAAAGTGTATTTCAAATCGCATACTGCTACCGACAATTCCATCCATTTTTCTAACCAATCATGTGCACAAAATTGATTCCGCGTGCAGTACCTGTTCATCCATAAATTGTCAAGATGAAATCACACACCTTGCAGAAAATATTACATTCGAAACAGTTCGAAAAAAGGATGCAATGAAAATGTTTACATTCAAATTACATTAGTGTGTTGCATTCCACATTGCCATGGCAATATCATCTCTTTTCCTATTCATACGATTCAATTGGGAAGATGATAAATCTAACCCCTGAGATGTGGAGGCGATATCTTCAGTGTGTTGGTGATGTACTAATTGTTCATCGTCGAGTTCCTCCAAAAAAGCATCGTTTTGTGAGTGCATACATATAAAATTGTGGAGTGCACAACAGGCTGTGACCATCATAACTTGTCTTGTAAACAGGTAGTTTGGCATGTTCTCAAAGATGGCAAACCTCTTCTTGAATACACCAAACGTTCTCTCAATCACATTCCGTAGCCTAGCATGTTGTTTATTAAAAAGTTGCTTTGGTTGAGTTGGTGCATGGTTGGCCCCTTGAAAGTCCTGTAAGTGGTATGGCTCACCACGGTATGGCGCTAAAAAACCAGGCATATTTGTGTAACCACAATCTACTAGGTAATATTTATCATTTGGTGGGATTTCCAACAGCCTTTGTGCTAATGCACTTTGTATTACACGGGAATCGTTAGCACTGCCTTCCCATCCCGCGTAAACAAATGTGAACAACATGTTAAAATCACATGCTGTCAGAACATTTTGGCTAATAAAACCCTTTCGATTGCGACAAGCATTGCTGCGAACAGCAGGTACAGTGGCTTTGATTAATGTGCCATCAGCAGCACCAATAGCTCCCTACATTAATGAATTCGAATAATAAATATTACGTGCAAACGTTGAAAAAACTTTAATAGTGCATGACGGGTGAAGGTAACAGAATACCTTAAACCACGGATAAAAGTTTGGATTATTGAGGATCCTTTGATGTACTTGTGTAGTGTCGGGGGGGTGATAAGTCTTGTTGCCGCTCTTACCAAACCTTTCAATACTAGTGTAAAATGCTTTTCAATTGTTTGGAGTGAGTGGTTAAACGTATTAGCGACTAGTCGCATTCTTGAACTGTGACCGACAATATACAGGAAAATTGCCACACTTTCCTCGAAAGACACGTGCCTGCGTCTTGAAGACTGTTCTGTTTCGTCAAGATAGTTCCCATTTTTTAGAAAAGCACACAAGGCCATGAAACAATCTTGGTTCATACGGAATATTCCATGAAACGTGGACTGGGAACCCTCTAACATTTCATTCAGATATTCACGTCCTGTTTGTTTTTGAGAGGACGTTGTACTTTCTTCATTGTCAAGTTCTTCACATAATTCAGCTAGGAAGATTATATTCATCAACTCATCAACATCGTCACTACTGGATGAAGAAGTGTCCATAACAGAGGTTGCACTTGCAATAGTAACTCACTATGACAAGAAGATAGAAATCAAATGGAGAAAGTAATAAAGTTCACTACTAATAGCAAATCGCTTTTGGTAAAAAAATAAAACTCAATGTGAATGAAATAAGTACCGCAATGTTTTACCATCAAACCGTCATAGTACATTATATCTCATGCAAATACGCAAATAATAGTAAAAAAATAGTACACATTATGACTTCTTCATCCCATTCAACCGAATGGGATGGCTACTGCCAACCATACATCTTGACCCAAGCCTCCTGATGTGTTGGGGTCAGACGGAGGAAACTATGACAAGCATAAGGATTTCTTACTAGGTGGTCTAATGCTTTCACAGCAGTGTCGGGATCAATCCATGTCATCGACATGATTTTATCCTGGCATTCATCCAACTCGGCCAAAGCAGGGTCAGCCGAGACATTACTTTCCACCTCTATTTTTTTCTTCAGCCTGCTTCTTTTTACCTCCTGAGTTTCCATACAGGAGCTAATATAATCTTTCACAACTGACATGGCTAATCCCCGGCCACTTGAGGTACCGGATTTTCTCTTACGAGAGCCCGACCCCGAACCAAATGGTACATCATCATCGTCATCAAGTACATGTACGTTTGACTGATGAGGGTGGCCAAACTCATAATTCATCCTCCGCTCCTCATCATCATCCAACACCCTTTGGGTGGAAGCCCTTGTCACATTGCCCTAGGCAGTAGACTCTTCCATTATTTTGGTCAAAGCATCAAAATCTGTCAACCCCTTATGTTCAAATTTTTTGGTGGCAGGATGCATCTAATCATAGAATTTGTTGTTACTATGCAAGTATTAGAGTCAAGATGAAGTATAATAAAAAGGATTCACAAACAAAAATCAAACTTTGAGATTATATATATTAACCTTAACATATTGTTCCCAAACTGGTTTCTCGCAAGTAACGGTTTCGTTGACTTCATCCCAACCAAAACCGCTCTGTTTCTTCATATCAGAAAACACCTTCCAGTCTGCTTTAAGTCTCTGATATTTTGACTTCAATTGTGCTACCGTGAATGAACGGCCACACGCGACTTGCATTTGTAGAGCAAAATTACTCCAAGTTTTTGTGTCGAATGTGTTACTTTTAGGCAATCACTATCAACTGCAGCCTCCATAAGGTTGACAAAACAATGCACAATATGGGGAGGCCACTTCCCATAATCCTCCTCCACTGCCTTCTCCTTCCCCCTACCCATACTACTCATCTATATTGAAGAAATACCGATAAAAATAAAAAAAAAGTGCCAAATTCCTTCAATTAGTCCTTGTGATCGGATAACCGTAGGTTGCAAGGAGCCACCGGTTAAACAAAAAATTGGCAACAGAGAATTCGGCAAAAGATGCAGTTTGGACCGCATATTAGAAAACTTTTTTGGTCCAAAAGCGTATTAAAAATTGGCGAAAATTCGTACAGAAAAACAACCAAATAAAATGCCCCACGGATCATACCTTTGATTGGAATTGAACAAGGAAGAAATTGTCAGCAAAGGATTCGACCTTGAGTAGCTTTTTGATCCGATTTGCCCGTCATTCCCTAGCTCTTCTCCTGTATGCAGCACGGGTAGTGCAAACCATTAAACCCTCAACCGAAACCCCTCAACCCCTCACCAAATCGACAGAAAAAGAGAGTGGTATTGAAGTCGCCAGCGAGAGAGAATTAGACGTTTGGGATCGATTTCACAGTAGAATCATTCCAAAAACGTTGATTTGGGGGGGGAGATCAGATCTGTTCTGAAAAAGAAGGGAGGAAGAAGATGCCGTACGGGGAAAAAGGAGTAGGGTTTAGCTTCCTGAAGGGAGAGACGGGCGAGAAGAGAGTGAAGGGGGTGTCGCCGATAGTGAGGGAGACCAGATCTGAAATGGGAAAATCCGGAGGAAGAAGACAACGAAGGGCTCGTGAGTGATGTGAGAAGAGAAGGTGGAGTTTTCTTTCGAAAAGAGGGGGGAGGAAGAAGACAACGAAGGGGACTCGTGAGTGAGGTGAGAAGAGATGGAGTTGTTTTCGAAAAAGAGGGGGTATCAGTATTCTGAATAGTGTTTGGAAAAAACTCTCAAAACAAATGCCAACTCAAGATAGAGTTTTCAGAAAAAAGAAAAAAAAAAAAAAAGTGAAACAAACGCACCCTAAACACCTTGAATTACAATTTCTTGTTTTACAACACAATCTTTTACAATTTGCATAAGCCATATTATCATTCTACCATATTCTCATCGTCTTCTATTTATTCGTCTCTTTTTGGAGCCTAAACCTGTACCCTAAATCCATTAACCCACAACCCAAAATCCTACATCTTAATTACCCTATAAATACCCCCCAATAAACCCTAATATTATAATCCTTATCTCTCTCTCTCTCTCCCCTACCGCCGCGTACCCTCTCCCTCTCTCTGTTTTCATTTCAAACCCATCCCAAGGTTCCTTCGCCTTCATGTTCTCCGACCACTGCCACCTCCATCTCCTCGTCCATCCCCTCATCATCACCTTGTTATCACCCCCATCATCCTCGACTTTGTCGTCCAAACCCATCGCCAACAGAGCTCTGCCTCCCGCTTGAACCCATCCATCGTCGATCCCTTGTCGCCTTCCGTCCACCTCGATCCCCTCCGATGTCCCTCGCAACCACCGGTGACCCCTCTTTGTCCTCGTCGTCGTCCAGAGCCTCGAGCACCCCCCGACATCTCCTCTTCTATTTCGTCGAGAAACAGAGCACCATTTGAGCCTCTATTTCTCGTCGCTGCATCGCTTCCCGACTGCGAGCGTCTCCACCCTCACTATCGTTGCTGTTGTCGCTCCTCGCCGCAGTCGCCTGTCGAGCCACTCCCTCTCTCCGTCGACTTGTCTAAGAAGAGAAGAGTTGGGTTCTCTGTGTTTGCTATTTTGTGAAGGAGAAGAGAGAGGATCGGTGTTTGCTATTCTGGAGAATAGGGGATTTGATTGTTGCTGTTTTGCTGTTTTGGAATTGGGTTGGTTGTTTTGTGTGTGGGCATTTGCACGTAGCTCGCACGTGTTTCCGTGTTTGTGGTTCGTTGCCCGGGATCCTCATCCGTTATTCTAAATATTCGAAATTAACAACTAAAAGGCAAGTCTCTTCTTGAACTAGTTTATTGTTTTGTTCAAGATTCTTTGATCATCGCAAGTAGATCCTAATCCTTTTTATCATATTGCTATTTGAATTCCGTTAAGTATATTGAGGGTTTACACGAGCTAACCCGATATATTCTTAACATCGTGCCTACATCTTTGATCTAAAACCTAGTCCTTCTTGCACATTGCATATGCACCTTTACATTAAAAATAACTAGATCCATGTTATAGAATTGTTTGATGAATTGAATATGTCGATTGAATTTGATTTGATGAATTGAATACCATGCCTGTAAAATTGCATCTTAAACCTAGAAATATCAATGTTAAACATCTAGCATTACCTTGATTATTAATTAGCATGAACTATATGGTTGTATGATAAATTTGTTGTCTATTCATATCAAACTATTTTCTGGACTGCTGTTTGTGTCCTTTTGTATCAGATTTTCGACCATGTTATTGTTGTAATTTGAAATAACTTTCTAAACATGAATTATAGCCCCATGAATCTACTTTCTAGAAATTTTAACGGACCAAAAATCCGAGTTATAATCTGTTAGATATCAGTATTTTAGTATAACTGTGTCTGAATTTCTAAATTCCCAAATTCATGCATATCTTTCTATTTCATAATTAAATAGAACATGATAACAGTAAAATAAAAATACTAAATAAATTTTACTGAGACTATACATGTGTAGGAATCACCCTAAATTTTTTTAGATTTAATTGATGAGTTTTTCTGACCATTTGATATGTGTTTATATAATTTATAACTTGCTGCCTGAACATAAAATCTGAAAAGAATAGGAATTTCGACCTAGTTTTTGTAGTTTTTATATATCGTATATATATTTGCTGGAACCAACAGAGAGTCTATTTTCTATAATTTCTGACGGATCCAGATTTATTTTTCTTTAATAGCGGTAATCTGTGTTTTTTTATAGCAACGTCATGCTGTCCAGATTGAGTAATTTGTGTGTAATTAATATGGTTGCTTATTGATTTGTCTGTAACGAGTAGAATTAGTCACACCTAGCATAATACAACATTGACACTTTAGAGCATGCTCATATAGGACGAAAATAAACTATTAATAAGTTGGGGCATTATGGGATGACTTGGTAGTGAACGATCGAAAAATATCCTCGGTAAAGGCCTTCTTGCTTGTATGATTTATTACATGAAAGGTAGATAATTGCTTGTCATTGTGTGATCACGCTATCATGATATCTTGTCATCTTGTAACCGAGTACAAGATCTGTGAATTCACCATGAGTCTAAAATGTTCACTGTGTGCTTGCACCGAACCTGTGGTATGAAACATATGGTACGCAGTAGTACGTGTACTAGATAGATTAATAAAATGATTAATAACCTGCATTTGATATTCCATGATTGATCCTGTATATCGTCATCAAGATAGAATTTAAATTGACATCATTCATTACATGCATGACTAAATATAGACCTTTGATATTATTGTCAATCTTTGGATTTGATATTGACTTTGATCCCGTCCATTTTTCTTTGATATACATGCTTCCCATTATTCTCTATTTTCTCTACTTGCTGTCCATGATGTGCTCTCAGGACATTATTTTCTTTCTTTTTAGATCAAGAATTTACAGGTACTGGAGGAATAATACTAGAAGAAATTGGTGAGCAACGATTCTAGAAGATGGAACTAGATATTGAGCTCCTTAGTTTTTTTTTTTTTTGCCAGATTTATTTCTTTTGAACATTGTCTCGATATTATACTTTGTTTTGGGCTTTTGTTCCCGTCGTTTATTTTTATTCCCAGATATTGGATATTGTGTTGGATATTATTTGGATTATTTCATTATTGTTGATGTCTATCTTTGATTCATGTGATTATATCTTTCTTGTGTGGCTATATTTATTGCTCATATTACTGAGTTAGTCTGGTGCAGCTTATGGATGGTGTTTATATCATTCGCTGGGCCTATGTTACGTACTCGTATTCCGTATTTTGGGAAGCGGGGAGTGACAACTTTCTCACCTATGTATGCACTATATATGTTTATACTCCATGGATCATGTAGTTTTAGAAAGAATGAGTCCAAGATTGGACTCCGTTATTCTTTTGTATAATAACTATCTTAAAAATATTCTCGATATTCACTAGCATAGTTGTCAAAATAACACATGTCGCATATTTCTAAATGCTTAGTCATCTTGCTTGGTTCTTTTTGTATGAGGTATGTTATTCTCCTTTATCGTAGACACTGAATTCTGTTCTTATTGCTATTTCGTAATTTGTAATTATTTCTTTTAGTCCTAAGATTCATTGTGCTACGCTTTATTCTGTTCCTTTATAATCAATTGGTCTTGATTTTCTGATAAAATTTCTTTCTTCTTCCTTTAGTCCATTCCACAATTTTGCTACTACTCCTATATAGGTTGTTTCTGTAAATATCTCAAATGAGTTTCCTGAAAGGTTTTGCATAAATCCTACTATTAGTGAAAATTTTACCCATTCTTCTGTTGTCCTATCTATATCTTTTACGCAGTCTAGATCTAGCAATTTACCATTTCCTGCTATTCCTTTTTTATAGTGTTCTGCAGGTTCATATTTTGGGGTTTTTTCTTTTTTTATCTCTTCCTAACTTATTATTTTTTGTATTTTGTCATTTTCATAGTAAGTGATAATGTTTTTTTTTAGGTGGTGGCCTTAAGATTTCGTATATGTTAGTTGGAATTTCTGTAGGCTTTTTTTATTTCTTCATTCGTTATATCTAGATTTTTTAAGGCTTCTTCTACTTCATCTGAATTATGATTTGCCATTAAATCTTCTATTTCTAAAATATTTATATTAAGCTTTGTTATGACTTCTAACCCCTTCATACCTTCATCTGTTATGCCTAGTTCTTCTTCTATGTCTTCGGTTATATATCTACCTAGTTCTTTTATGTCCTTAATTATGATTTTAAAATCTTTTTTTATAGTTACTACAAACTCTGGACCATTGTAATCTTCTTCCAACTCTTATATGTTTGTCATATAAATTTCTGATATTTTTGAATTTAATATTTCTACTTTTTGACTATTAATCATAGTTAGCCTAATATTCTATATGTTAGCAGGTGTTGGTAATACCAACTTGCTTCTTCGTTTCTATAATCTAATACCTTGTATGCTATCTCTTTTTGTATTTTCTTAGATAGTTTTTTGTTATTTTGCTCGTTATTAACAAATATTCTGATATTTCTTATCAGTTATATGCTTTCTTTTTGTTAATCTTCCATCAATGTATCTAATTTTAAATTTTAAGAAATTTTTTAATCTTAATTTCTTTATTTTCTATGAAATATTTAGTTTTTAAATAGGTTAGTGAGATATGTAAATTTGTAGTTTTAATGTGGTGTAAATATCTCAAAAGGTAGGGTCTTTCATAGAAAATTAACTTCCAACTGTCCTATTTTTGTAAATAATTTGGGGATGTCCTATTTGCAAATACTTTCTAAAAATCTCTAATATTATAATGGGAGAAGGTCTTAGTGTCATTTGTAAATGTTTTGTCAATCTACCAACCCGTGCAATACACGTGCATAACTATTATAAAGGAGGTTCTAAGTTCAAATCCAGACTATGTCTAAATTTTTATTTTAAAAAACTATATTTATTAAGATGTGCATCGCATGTGTACTACTATTAATATTATAATGGGAGAAGGCCTTAGTGCCATTTGTCAATCTACCAACCCGTGCATTGCACGTGCACAGGGGCGGATTTGGCATGGGTCTAAGTAGTCCCAGGACCACCCAGAATTACAAAAAGTCCCCTAGTACTGATGGTAAATGTATTGGGTTATCTTCTAGGTGGTCCCAGGATCGAATCCTGCCCACAGCAAAACTCTTGATTTTTTTTTCCAACAAATCTGGCACTTTTTTTTAAATTTTTTTTAACTAACACCAATACCCTAATACGTGTTAAGTGTTAACCCTAATTATCCAACATATTCCCAATCCCAGCCGCCACTTCTACTATTGACTATTCATCTTCCTGACTCCTCTTCCTCTTCCTATATCTCTCTCACCGAACGGAACCCATTCCTCTCCCGCTTCTCTCCACCACTCGCGACAGACCAGGCCGACCCTTCCCTTTGTCTCTCTCCCTCCCCGTACATCCCGACGCCAGCGGCCAGCCCCATGATCGCTCAGCGCCTCGGCCACTCGCCCGCTCACCGCCACCCTCCTCTGCCGGTGCCGGGACCGAAACAGCACAAATCTTCAAGTATTTAACGCATCTATTGCTTTATTTTAATTATGTTTTGGTCCCAAATTAAAATTCTAGCAATTTGCCTCAATTAATTTATGCTAATTATATATTTGATATATTTGATTATGAAATAGGATGCTAAGTATTGCTATTATTTTTTAATTATATTTTTGGCCCCGAATTGTTAGCAATTTGTCTCATTAAATTTTTTCTAATTATATATTTGATGTTTGGTTTATGAAATAGGATGTTAAAGTATTATAAATTGGTATCAAAATCCAAGGAATCTACAAGTGCACCACCAATTCAACAAGAAAGTGAACCATTGGATGATGAAGTAGATATAAATCCAAATCCACAAGTTCCCAAGCTACCAAATGATGTTAGTGAAAAATGGGCATATTTGGAGTTGGATCCCGGAAAAAGAAAACCTATTCTTGATTATCATCCAAATGAGCGTGATGAGGTAAGAAGAGCTTATCTTTTACATGGCCCTACTCAACCCCGTTTGGAGAGTTATCATGTTGAAACAATTTATGGGAAGAATCGTAGTTTTAAGGCTAATTGGTTTGATAAATATAGTTGGTTGGAATATAGTATTAAAGAAAAGGCTGCATATTGTTTGAATTGCTATTTGTTTTATACGAGGTTAGAAAACAGTAGAACTGCATTTGTGATTGATGGTTTTAAGATTTGGAATAAAAAGAGCAAGTTAAGTGACCACCAAGAAACAAGTCATCACAAGAATTGTGTGCAATTATGTGAAGCTCTCATGAACCAAAAACAGAGTATCGAGTCTTCTTATACAAAACATTCTGCAAAAAAGAAATCTGATTATCTGGTTTGTTTAAATGCATCCCTTGAAGCAGTCAAATTTCTTGTTAGAGGTGGATTAGCCTTTAGGGCACACAATGAAGGGAAAGACTCTATATATAAGGGTCACTTTCTTGAATTACTAGATCTTTTGGCAAGAAATTGTGATCACATAGCTGCAGCAATAAAAAGTGGTGGAGAAAATCATAAGATGACATCTCCACTTATTCAAAAAGATCTTGCAAATGCATGTGTTGTTGAAACAATTAAAAAAATCGTTGAAGAAATTGGAGATGACATCTTTTGTGTCCTTGTCGACGAATCTGAGGATTGTTCAGGCAAAGAACAAATGGCAGTGGTTGTGCGTTTTGTTGATGAAAGAGGTTTTATTGTTGAAAGATTTGTTGGCATTGTTCACGTCGCAGATACAAGTGCAAAAGCACTTAAGGAGGCTCTTGAAACTTTGTTGTCCGGGTTAGGATTGTGCATATCTAAAATTCGAGGTCAAGGATATGATGGAGCAAGTAATATGCGAGGTCATCTTGGAGGTTTGAAAACTTTGATTCAGAATGAGAATCCGCAAGCTTATTATGTCCATTGTTTTGCACATCAACTCCAATTGGTTCTTATTTCAATTCTTAGGCATCATGATGATGTTGATTGGTTTTTTTGTGAAGTTAGTCGTGTGGTGACTTTCCTTCGTGCATCTAACAAACGTCAAGCTCTTCTTTGTAAAAAGCAAGTTGCTTATTTTGCAGAATTAATTGATAATGACTTGATTGAAACTGGTACGGGGTTGAATCAAGAAATGTCTATTGCAAGAGCGGGTGACACACGTTGGGGATCTCACTTTCGGACTTTGAATCGGTTACATGACTTGTTTACTCCCATTCTTGAAGTGTTGGAAGATCTTCAAAGTGATAGAACGTGTAAAGGTGAACCACAAAGTTTGTTGGTGGTGATGCAAACTTTTGGATTCATTTTCATGCTCCATTTAATAATTGATGTTTTATCTGTTACAAATGATTTGTCTCAAGCATTACAAAAGGGTGAGCAAGATATTGTGAATACTATGGAACTTGTCCAAATCAACAAGGAAAGGTTTATAGAAATGCGAGAAGGTGGATGGGAATTGTTTTATGAAAAAGTTGTAGGATCTTGTGGTAACCTTGAGATTGATGTGCCCGACATGGATGCAAGGTATGTGAAAATTAATAAGTCGAAGCGCAAGGCTCCTATTGTGACAAATTTGCATTATTTCAGAAATGATTGTTTCTTGCGTATCATAGATTTGGTGTTGAATGAATTGGAAGACCGTTTTACTCCTGAGAATATTGAGTTGCTGCATTGCATTTCATGTTTAAGTCCTTGCGAGTCATTTAAGGCTTTTGACATTAAATCGCTTGTGAGATTAGCGAGATTGTATCCTAACGACTTTCTTGATGTTGATGATGTGGAGTTGTCTAGCCAACTTGAGAACTATATTAGAAGTGTTAAAGCTGATGATAGATTTTCCAATTTGAAGGGGCTCTCAGATCTTTCTAAGACTCTTGTGCAAACAAAGAAGAACAAGACATATAACTATGTGTATAGGCTTATGAAATTAGCTTTGTCTCTTCCGGTGGCAACCGCAGCTGTTGAGAGAGTTTTTTCAGGAATGAAATATGTGAAGGATGAGTTGAGAAACCGAATGTCTAATCCTTGGCTTAATGATTGTCTAATCACTTTTGTGGAGAAGGAAGTGTTTAGCACAGTCGATAATTTAGATATAATTAAGCGTTTTCAGGCTATGAAGAAGAGGAGAGTTCAACTAAACTTGTAATAGAATTATATATTTGATTCAAGTTGCAGCGTACTTCATTATGTCATTTTAACTATATGAGATATTATTACTTTATTTTTAATTTTTTTTTCTGTCGAGTTATATAATTATTTAATAGATAAAGGCACCCCCAGTTTTTAAATCCTAGATCCGCCCCTGCACGTGCATAACTAATATGAAGGAGGTCTCAGGTTTGAGTCCTCACTACGCTAGATTTTTTACTTTAATTTTTTTAATATATTAAATGTGCATCAAACGTGTAAATTACTATCTATCTATCTATAATATAAATATATAATATATAATAACTACTATAATAGAAGAGTTGGAGTTGTAAATTTGCCTACGTACGTGCAACTCCAACTCTCCCATTATAGTCTTCACATTTAATTTTAAAAATATATAATAATAATTATTAAGACATACATTGCACGTGTAACTCCGTGTTTCACTTTAATTTTTTTTTAAATAATACGTGCACCGCACGTGTATATTACTAGTATCATATATGTGAAATTGATTCGAGTATGTTTGTATGGGGACATTTAACGTTGTACCCCACTTCAATAAAAGTTGGCTTCACACACCGCAAGTTTGATTTCGCACAACCAGGGCCGGCCTGGGCTAGGGCCAGCTGGGCGACCGCCCAGGGCCCACTTCAGGGGAGGGGCCCAATTTTTTTTAAATATAATAGATTAATGGTCTTATAATTACTATAATGGATTAATGAGTTTGTAATTAATTTTTAGGAGAGAGCCCAATTTAGTAATTTCTCTCTTTTCCAGTGTCACTTCAACTTCTTCAAAAAAAATTTCCAGCCTCTTCATCTTCTTCAAATTCTCTCTCTCTCACTTACTCTCTCTCGCTCCTTCTGGCATCTTCAGATTTTCTTCAAATTGTCAGTTGAGAATTTTTTGTTTGTTTCTTTTACAGAGTTTTTTTTCTTAGCAGGAGTTGTAGTTGGAGTTGTAGTCATGGTGTCGCGGGTATCAGAGGCGTAGTTGGAGTTGTTGGTCTTCTTAGCAGGACTGCAGAAGTTGTTGGTCTTCTTAGCACTGCTCTGGTAGTTCAGCTTGCTCATGTCGTTTTTTTTTTAATTAATAGAATTGAAAATCTCTCTTGTGGGTTTAGGAGGTACTGAGGTAGAAATCACTCCAACAATATTATTGTTGATTGATTTTATTGTAATGCAAGCTTAGTGACCAACTGAAATTTGAAGTTTATTTATATGATAAGCTTGGTTCCTGGGCCCGACCTTATATTTTAGATAAGATGTTATCGAAATTTTTTTTTTTTTGGCAAATGCAAGAGTCGCTGTCACTATACTTAATGAAAAATATGGAGCATTTGGTGTCATAAAGCATAACAAATGTAATCTTTATTTTTCTGGATATTATTTTTATTATCTCCGCCGTTATATTATATTTTATTAATATATATAAAAACGCATGCGTATCTATAAAGGGGTTTTTTTTTTTTCGCCCTGTGCCTCAAATATCGCAGGACCGGCCCCGCGCACAACCAATTTTGGTTATGATAGTGAAGATATTAATTGACATGATTACAAATAAAAATTATGGATCTTGCAGTTCTTATCAGGAGGCCAATCTGAAATGGAGGCCACCCTAAATCTCAATGCGAAGAATCAATCTCAATCTCATAACCCATGGCTCGTGTCATTCTCTTACGCAAGGGCCCTACAAAATTCTGTTCTGAGGACATGGCAAGGCCTTCCAGAGAATGTTGAGGCAGCCCAGAAGGCTCTCCTAGCACGTGCCAAGGCCAACTCCAAGGCCCAGTTGGGCTGCAACTCGGGTGAGGGTGAGAGCGAAGAAGCGCTGGAATGTTCCAGAAGGGTTATACCTACTGAGTGAGGGTTAGTAACTAGTATTTTGCACGTGCGATGCACATTTTGATAAGAGTTGAAGGACTTTTACGTGCAATATACTTATTCAGAAATATTTTTGAAGTTGGGCGTACGTTGCACGTAATTAGAAAAAAATATTTTAAAGTAAAAGCTACAATTTTTACGTACAATGCACGTGTTTATAAGTAGAATTTGAGTTGTACGTACAATATATGTGTATGTTTAGCGTTAAAAAAATATTATAAAATTGTTTTGCATGTGTATTGTATGTTTAAAATAGGTAGAGTTTTTTTTTGGAGTCCTGGCATTCACCCCCCGTTTTCTAGCCGCTCCCCGCATTCAGTTCTCTTCCCCGTAAGAAAACAGATAATCTGGAGCGCGCACCCCATTGGTAATGCACCCCGTAAAAAAGAAATTTTTCTTTATCAATTCTGTCATTCTTTCTGATCTCAAAATCCGTCTTCCCCAACCATTGAAACCCTCTTTTACTTCATTCGGTCACGAGCAGAAACTTAGAAAGAGCATACATAATTCATGTGATGTCCATCTCACAAAACTCTAAAAAAGATTGCATTTCTAAGTGGATAATCATCATTGACTAAGATTTAACAAATTTCATTTAATCTACGTTATGGTTTTAACAAACCCTAAAAAATTTGACTATTGATTAGAATCATAAATCTTAAAAAGATGAATTTTTAACATACCGTAGCTTGTGAGTTGCCAAAACCCTGATTTTCATTGACTTCAAGTGACTCAAAATCCATTTGATTAGATTCTTCTTGAATTCTCATTGCTTCTTCTTCTTCCACTTCTTCCATTAGAGAGTTGCATGAAGATGAAGAGTCCAAGTGATTTGAAAAAACAATAGGAGGGAGAAAGATGAAAAAAAATTGGGTGGATGGATGGGAATTGTTAGTTTTGGATGGGGGGAGCGGAACCAAGAAATTGGGAGGGAATGTGAGGTGAGCAAACAGTATATCCCCCACAACTTAAAAAGGATATGTCTCGAAATTTTAATTTATAAAGGGCAACTTAAGAATGTGGGGTGAGCTAGAAAACGGGGGTGAATACCAGGACTCTTTTTTTATTTGTTTGTTTTTGTTGTAATTAATAGGATAGTTGAATTGCACGTACAATGCACGGATTTTTATGTTGACAAATGACAACCCCAACTCTCCCATTGTAATAGAGATTAGAGATTAGAGATTAAGCTGTATTTATGTCGATGGAGTCATTGTTGGTTGGCACTATTTCAGTATCTGATAAATAATCTTTTATTTTTCATGTTGAAATAAGTAGTTTGATGTTTTTAATCCTGTAATTTTTGGGAGTTAAGACTTCTAGAGCATCATAACCTATTGAGGTGTTAAGTTGATACAAGTTCATATTTTGTTATCACTTTTCATGTTTTGCCATTTCTATTTAGTTGAAATTACTACAGAAAATTGATGAATTCATGCATCTACATTCTGCGAGGCTGTGTTAGGCTTGTTTGGCTGACTCTGATTGTTACATTTGAACCTATGTTCCATCCTTGTATTTTGCCTTTTCTACGTGTTTAATAAGTCAACATAAGGCGAATGTGACATTATTTACGTTTTTTGCACTCGGCCGTAGCCAGTCTGCATTGGTAAAAAAGGGATTTTCTAATATCCCAAAATAATTTTGCCTAGGACCACCAGAATGACACTTGTACGCTCTTACTTGAAAGTAACAACCCTTTAGTGTTTGACAATTTTAGTATCCCCTCATTATGGGCCACATTTACTTAAAATGCATCCATAGAAGATGGATTCATGATCTGCTTAGCATTTAAAACTGGATTATTGTATATCTTTCTTTCCCTTTCTCATGTGCTTTCAATCTTTCTTTCCCTTCCTCATGTGATTTCAATTAATTAAGACCATCTCCAATGGTTCCTTCATTTTGAAGGCCTTCAAAAATGAATATTTTTGGAATACTTCTTTTTGAAGGTTCATTAACTCCGACCATCCTTTTTTAAAATTGGTTTCTTCAAATTTTATTCAATTTTTTTAATTTAACTAAATTAAACTATATATACATTAATTGTAATACTAATAAAATGTAAAACTACTTTAATAATCTTGACTATAAATATTGTAAGCTAATACAAAATAACTAAATACTCTTAACTATAAATACTGTATCAATTAATTTTTTCAAACGATAAAAAAATATTCAAAATTTGTCTCATTTTAAAGATATCGTCGAGATCTTTCCAACAGTACCAAAATAATAAAATTTGGATTAATATTTTATAAATTACATTCATGAAATATATAGCTACACATTTTAATTAAAGAATATGGAATGAATTTTTAAAAGATATTAAGATAAAGAAGAGTAAAATGAGAATTTCAAAATTGTGAATAGTATTTTGAAGGAGCTCCAGAAAGCCTTCAAATATGAAGTCGGTTTTGAAGCTCCTTCATTTTGAAGCCAGTTTTGAAGCTCAGTTGGAGCCTCCCGAATCTTCATTTCTTCAATTGGAAATGCTCTAAGAAAATGTTACGAAGCATCGACCATAAATTTGGGACCATATGCGTGCATGCTAGATATGTCGATGTGGATTTGTCAATGTTTTATCTGTTATGCTATATCATTATCGGGAAATGCTACACATACTCAAAATCCTACCCCCAAGAACTTAAAAACAAATATTTATCTTTAAAAAATAGTTAAGAAATTAATAAAATCTTGTCAATTAATGCTTGTAGTAGGTTTGGAGCATGATTTGGGGTATGTATAGGCAGTATAGCATTCCTCATCATTATCAGATAGCTAGTTGGTGCTTGATAGTTAAAACTTATTCCTCTGTCATTCTATCTCCAATTCAAAGTTTTACAGTTTCCAATATGAAAACAAAATGATATAAAATAGAAGATTTCTTATTTTCTGTATTTCTTATTGAGTTCCTGTAGCAGTAAAGGCTAAAAAGCAGGATAAAATAATAACAAGTAGCAATTCTATATCAAGATGTTTTACAATAAAAGATAATAAATTTTAGAATACTTTCTGATAAATTAGCCAATAAAAAATTTAACATGATGCAGAATCGATCTTTTGGTAATCTAAAACTATAATAATGATCCATAAAAAATGACAATGATAGTGAGGATGAAAATATTGAAAGTAAACCAATCACAAGCCTTGTCTCACACTAACAGTCCACACATGTGGGTAGGGTCACTTGAAGTATCCCATTCTTGTGTTCACCATTGCATTCATAAAGCACAAATTACAAATTTAACCTTTTGTGTTCCTTCTTTTATGATCTCTTGTTGCTATTTCTTAATTATTTTTCTACGATTTATAATTATTATTATTATTTATTATATATAAATTCTAAAATATTAATTATATTACTAATATTAATTCTATATCTTTATAATTTATTATTATTATTATTATTATTATTATTATTATTATTATTATTATTAAATTTAAAATATTTGGTTTTTTATTAAAATATAATTATTATTTTAGAAAATTCAGAATAAAATTACTTTCTAAAATAATAATTATATTATAATAAAAAACAAAATAATTTTATATTTATATTATTAAATAATAATAATAATAAAAATTCGGAATAATTATTAATAAGTTCAGAATAAATTCATAATAATAATAGTTAATAATAATAATAATAATAATCTCTGATAGTATAAAGGGAGAGTTGGAGTTGTAATGTTGTAAACACACAAACCCGTACATTATACGTGCAACTCAAACTCTCCCATGAATTACAGCAAAAACTAACAAATAAATAAAATTTCACATATTTAAAATGTGCAATGCACGTGCAAAATGAAATTTCAATATTTTTAACACCAAACATACACATATTTGTACCTACAAATTAAATTCTACTTATAAACACGTGCATTGCATGCACAAATCGAAGCTTTTTCTTCAAAAAAAATTTCCAATTACGTGCAACACACCTTAAACTCCAAAACTATTTCTTAACACATATATCGCACGTGAAAATTCTCCAACTCTTATCAAAACGTGCATCGCACGTGAAAGATACTATAATGTATAATTTCAGAATAATTATATTAATAATGATATAATAATTAATAATAATAATAATAATTGATAATAATATATAAATTCAAAAAATATATTAAGAATAATTATTATTAAATTCAGAATAATAATAATGTATAATTATTAATAAATTCATAATAAAAAATATTTTCTAAAATAATAATTATATTATAATAAAAAAATAAATATTTATATATTTATATATAATAAATAATAATATTATTATTATTGTACATGGGAAATTAGGATATAATAGTATTTTTAGATTTAAAAAAAATCCATTTCCCATGTACCCATGGGAAACTAGGATTCCCACTCCCTCCCATGGAAATATTTTTGGGGAAACATAGCCAAAAATATTTCTGGAAATGTTACTGGGAATGTGTTTTTCAAAAAATATACTACACATGAGAAATTAGGATTCCTGTGAAATTAAAAAAAATTCCTCTACTAAACGCCACCTTATTTCTTTCCTTGCCTATGCTTTATGCCGACCATTTATTCTGTATTCATTTGCTTTTGAGAAAATTTCATGTATTTATGTTAGTTGCCAGAATAAGAAAATTTATTCACCCATTGAGCAAAGGATGTGACCACCATATCTTCTCACTATAAAAGTTTTATTCTTATTCTTTTTGGTTTTATATGAAATCCATCTCATAGAGCATATTAGTGCACAAAAGATATTTATATGGTCAGGATGAGTTTTTCAACTCTACAAAAGCCCCTCTAGGTTTTTTTTAAGGTTTAAATTTTATAAAATTTTACTGAGTTTTTATCAATTTGCATCTCACCCTTTCCAACTTTGATTTTAACTTCCACCATTTCCTCAAAAAAAAAAAAAAAAAAAAAAAAAAAAAAACACTTTGATTTTAACTACTTACCATACAATCTATGTTTTTCTTTGACCATTTTATCCTTCTGGGGTGTATGGTAAAACTAAACCCAAAATTAGACCTGAATCTATTCTAAACTCAAATCCAAAATTATTTCTTTATCCCTCTCTCCCCGCCAAACCCAACCCAATAAAAACTATTCAAACCTAACCGCAAATACATAACCATCCTCTTTCACTTGTATGTGTACACAAAACGTGCTCACTCATACTAATAAGTTTGAATTTAGTGTGTCAGATTTTTACGATCAAATAACATCAAAAACATATCAAGAAAGATTCACAAATATACAAATAAGGAAAGTAATAAAGAAAGATTGTATATACAAGCAAAAGAGAAACATATTCAAAAAGAGTTCATGATTAATTGGTCTACAAGCAAAAGAGGGTGATATCAAAGACCTGGATTTTTCTTTCTATTTCGTGAGTTTTTAAATGTATAAGATTGATTAAAGTTGGATTAGTTTATGGTAAGAAAACAGGGTGGATTCAGAATATACAGCACGATACCGGTCCACCATACTTCACGACCGGTCGACCGCATCGCAGTCGACTGCAACCTTAGTTGCTTGAGAAGTTGTCGACATTTCACCTCTCTACTTTACGTCAGAGAGCTTAACGGTCGACCGCACTTTGCGCTGTGAATATTCTTGGAAAGTATCGTTTCTATTTTTGATCGATACACTTCTCCGTCTATTTATATTGACGAATCCACTGTGTTTTTTTTAACCTAATTATTTCTGAGAAAATTTCTAAACTAATCTTTCATTTTAATCAATCCGAGTGTGAGCATTTATTTGGTTGTTCTCTTCAGTCAAAATCATTAACGATCTTGAGTTTTCTTTTCATTTCTTTTTCACTTCGGTGAGATTGACGGTACTTGGATTAGAAGTCCTGTGGGTATAATAGATCTCTCGGCCTGAATTCAAGAATCATTGTACAAGGGTTTTGAGTATAGTGGAACACTTGTGGCGGAGAATTGCTACAAGTAGGTGGTGTGGACGTAGACCTGGGGGTCGAACCATGTTATATCGCTGCGTCATCTGTGTTTGCTTTTCTTATCACGCTTGCATTTACTTTACTTTATTTTATTGTTTTTTTAATTCCACACAATCACCCTATTCACCCCCTCAGGGTGATTTACAGTGATATCAGAGCGAGGTGCTTATAAAAAGCTTAAAAGCTTAAGCAAAAGGTTCAATGACTGGAATCCCTCTTCCCCAAAACTTGTACTCATCGGAGCCTTTCGTCTCCAATGGAACTAGTCTTACACGATCACCATTTTTTGATGGAAAATGCTATGACATCTGGAAAGTTCGTATGTCTCATTTTTTTACAGATGCTCGGAGAAGAGGTATGGAATGTATGTATTAATAAAACAGAAATCCCAGTTAGCGATGGAAAGAAGTGTAATCCCTGTTTTTCATTTTGTGTATTTTGGAGTATATTTTTTATTTTAGTGTATTTTATCTCTCTTGTATTTTTCTGAACCGTATATTGGATTTGTTTTCAATATATATTCGTTTTATTTCATTTGATCTCCTTGTGTGAAATTGATTGTCTCTTTTATCTCGTTTTTCATTTTGTTGGTCTTTCCCTCATTTTTGGTCTCGTTATCTTTATTTTTATTCTTCGTGGTGTTGTAGTGGTGTTTTGATGGTCTTTTTCCCACTTCTTTTAATTTGACCCCTAATAAGTTTTCATAGCCAAATAAATTCTCAACCCTAATTGCATTTCTATTGTTACTTGACCCAAAATCCAAAACCCATTTGTATACCTATTACTAACCCCTAATACCCAATACCCATTAACCCACTTTCTAAATCCTATATATAAACCCTCCTAATTCTAAACCCTAACCCTAATCTCTCCAATCCCGACCTCCTTTCCAACTCTCTCTCTCCCTCTCTCGGTTGCTACCCCAAACCGACACCAGGCCGGCCTCCCACACCAGGCCGACCACCCACCTCCGGCCTACATCCCATCCCTACCTCCGGCATACACCCTACAAACCTGAGCCTCCCTTCCCCACCTTGCCAACCAATCACCACACCACCATCATATGATCTCTCCCAAGAGCTTTAGTAAAGATGTCAGCATAACTACTCTTGCATAATCAAGTCCCTTAACTCTCTTCGTGGTGTTCTCAAAGTGGTCGTTAGCCACTTTGATCTCTCTCGCTTTAAGGAGTTTCATTCCTATAGAGTTTTGTTCGTGATTGCTTGGATTCGTGATTGTAGCGGATTTTCGTTCGTGGATTTTGCTTCTTTTCTCGTTTGCATCGTTCTTCATCCCCAAATTAAGGCAAGTAACTTGTACTCCAATTTATTTATATGATACAAGTCAAAAAGTTCACCTATAGTGTAGTTGGGTCTAGAGACAACTCTTGATTATGTTTTTCTTGATATGTTTCGTCTCTATTGTGATATTTTGGTCATAGAAGACTCACGACACAATCTTGACATGATTTAACCTAGGATTTGCCCGATTCTTGATTTGGAACATGTATATGAGACTTGTGTGCAAACTTGTGTTTTGGTTAAGACCCATGAGATATAATTGGCGTGGACACGTTAATAACCTTAATTCATGATGTTTAAACACTTGGTAGACTTTATTTCAAGTTTGGATGTGTTTGGATCAATTTTCTTGAAACTATGTTGATTTTATTCTTGAGGGAAAAATCTGTATTTTTGGCACTGTTCTGTTTCATTTGCTGTTTTGGACTGTATTGCAGTCAATATCTTGATTTCGGTATAAAATATGAGTTTTAGATAATTTTGTCTATTTTCAAACCTCCCTGACCTTGCTTGATTTTGATTTCGTATGACTGAGCTATTGCTGTTTTAGTACAGAGATGTCGATCTTTTTCAGATTCTGCTTTGCAGTAATTTTGATAACAAACTATTTTCTATTAAGTTAGGGATTACCCAGAATTTTGGTGAATTTTATTGATGAGTTTTATGTGATATTTCATGCTCGTTTCTAAAATCTATACTTGCTGTAATTTGCTCGCTGTTCTGTAAAGAACCCTATTTTCACCATGATTCCTTTTACTATATGACAAATGTTTGTGAAATGTGAAAGTTAGTAAATTCTATCTATTTTCATATCCCTTTGCCGGATTTGGATTTCGTTTCACTGGTTGCAAGATATCTTAGTTTTCATACAGCAGTGTTGGGAATTCTAGATTTGCTAAACTATATTTTCTTGATGTTTTATTATTTTTGATGACTGATCTATTCTTACTTTAATATTATGAAACTTTATATTTTGATTCTAGACATATAGGAGAATACCCCATATTTTTCCTGAATTTATTTGAAAGGTTTTGATGCAGTTTTCCTGACTGAGAATTTGTTTTCCTGATTTCTGACTGAACATGTTTTCTAATTTCAAATCTGTTTTGAGTTATGATGTTGTGAATTACTATATGACTTATTTATACTCGCTGGATTCGTGTGGAAGTCTATTTTCCTGTACCGAACTACACTGCCCTATGGACTCCACTATGAAATCTAAAGCGAAACTGTTTGTTGTAGGGACCATGTAGTAAAAACCGGGATGCATGAAGTGCTACCTAGATAGTAAAATAACAAGACTTGACATGACAGAAATTTGACTATCCTGTTACATGATTACATGATTACCTGTATACCTGATTATCCGTTTACCTGTTTACCTGTACCTGTTACCTGTATACCTGATTATCTAATTATCTGATTACCTG
Organism: Hemerocallis citrina; assembly: GCA_017893485.1. Classification (NCBI taxonomy): domain Eukaryota; kingdom Viridiplantae; phylum Streptophyta; class Magnoliopsida; order Asparagales; family Asphodelaceae; genus Hemerocallis; species Hemerocallis citrina. Next base: position 39,063 of record JACEHZ010000636.1, on the reverse strand, counting down.
ATTATCTGTTATCTGATACCTGTTACATGTTTACTTGCTTACCTGTTTACTTGACACTTGACACATGTTACCTGTACCTGTTAGTATACCATGTTGCTAGTTAGTTTTTCCCATGTGCTTGTATCCTATATTATTTGTGACTCGTAACTTGCAATTGTCGAGTACTTGTTTTCTTCTTTTCTCCTCTTGCAAATTTACTATTGCAGATCAGGATGGACGACTGCTAGATGGTATTGGAGAGATGATGTATTAGTGCTGGAGTTTTGCTTTATTATTATTATTATTATCTGTTACTTGAACTTGAATAAAATATACTTGATGGCTTGGATAGTTATTTTGTATTTGGGCGATGTGACCCAGGATATTTGATTTGTTCAGAACCTGATTATTTGGAGATTATTGTATTTGGTTTTCGAGAAATTTCTGTTGGTATCTTGTTTCAATTATGCCTGTTGGTTGTATCTTTTGCTTCCGACTCTGATTATTCCTGTGGTATGTTGTAAAGTATTCCTGAACAGCTTATGGATGATGAAAATCATTCGCTGAACTTTTATTACGTGCTCGTATTCTGTATTTTTGGGAAGCGGGGTGTGACAGGATTTTTTAGTGGTATTAGAGCCCAGGTTTGGCTAATGTATTAGTTGCCTAATATATTAGACAAGCTTGGCTCGAACTGGGATCTGCACAATATTCCACCAACCATGCATGCATAAATGAAATTTATACCAACTCTGGTTCTGGATACTAATTGTTTTTGGTTTTGTATAGACTATGGCTCGCAGAGGTTCTACTTCTCAGTCGCAAGTTGATCCGATTGAGGTTGTCACTATTGTACTTGAGCGGCTAATCAATCAGCAGCAAAACCACAGTGATCTTGTGATGGCTGCTCTTGAATCTGCCCGGGTTCCGCCTCCTGTTGTGCCTGTGCAGACAAATCTTCTGCCTCGCCCAGGGACAGTTACAGATTTTATGAGGCTACATCCCGACTGTTTTTTCGGCACTGAGACGCCTTTGGAGGCTGAACAGTGGTTGATCCGGACTGAGCGCTTGTTGTTGGCGGCTCGTGTTGCGGAGGCTGATCAGGTGGACGTTGTTTCCATCCAGCTGGAAGATTTGGCTCATATCTGGTGGATGGCCGAGTCTGAGCGTCTTGAGAGGCCTATTGCTTGGGCTACTTTTACTTAGGGATTCTTGGAAAAATTCTTCCCTAGTAGTACTCGAGTTGAGATGGAACAACAATTCCTGGCCCTAAAACAGGTTAAGTCATTGTTCTATTTTGAATTTGTTACATAATTGTTCATGCAATGTTGTAACTTGGACTTTCTTGCAACAGGGTTCCAGGTCAGTGGACGAGTACGCAGCTGAGTTTACTAGACTTAGCCGCTTCGTTGCCGTTCTTGTGGCAACCGAAGAGGATAGGGCTCGTAGATTTACAAATGGGCTTGAGCAGGATATTAAGAGACATCTCGTCTCTCTTCGCTTGCATACCTACACTGAGGCTCTTGAGGCAGCCCGAGCCCAGGAGCAGGCTCGTGGTGGTTCGTCTTCTTCTCAGCAGACTGTTCCTGCTGCTGTTGCTAGGCCTTCTGGTGGGCCTATTCGGATGCCTGTTTCTGCCCATCCAGTCCAGGCAGCTCCTTACTCTTCTGCTGGTTCCCAGAGGGGTAGCTACTGTGATTTCTGTCGGTTGCCTGGGCATGATCGTAGGGAATGTAGGCGCGCCAATTGACGATGCTTTAGGGGTGGCTCTACTGAACATGCAGTGCGAGATTGTCCACAGCCGTTGCAGCAGTTGGCTCTTCCAGCCAGGGGTCCTGTTCAGCAGGTAGTTCCAGCTCGTGGTCCAGTTAGGCCACCGCTTCCTTCTCAACGTCAGATTGTCGGTCAGAGCACCGCTATTCCGATGAGAGGTCAGACTTTCAACCTGACTACTGCAGATGCTGAGACAGCTGAGGGTGTGGTTACAGGTATCTTTTGTTTTATTGTTTGTTGTTTCTCCTTGTTTTTCTTCATTTCCCTTGCTTTAGTTCTTTCTGTTTGTTCTTCTGCATTTTGTTTTTCCTCGCCTCTGTTCAATCATTCTTTTCCTTGTCTCTTTTGCTTTCTGTCTTAGGTGTTGTGCTTGTGTGCTCTTTTCCTGCCTATGTTATTTTTGATTCTGGAGCAACCCATTCTTTTGTCTCCTCTCGATTTGTCACTCGCCATTAGTTGGAGTGCAGCAACATGTCAGAGGCTTGGAACATTGTGACGGGTGGTGGAGTTGTCAGTTGTTCCCGTGAGTGCAGGCAATATTTCGTTGTTATTGGGGACACAGATTTCAAAGCCAACCTGATTATAATTGGGAATTCAGGATTCGACGTTATTCTCGGTAGGATTGGTGGGGTAAAGCCCATGCCATTATTGATTGTCATGCTAAGAAAGTTGTCTTTAGAATTCCAGATCAAGCAGAATTTGAGTTCCATGCCGGGGATTCTTTCCTTGGCCGAGCAAAGACTGCAGTTGAGTAGGTGGATTATGCGATGGAATTGCACTCAGGCTATGAGGCTGCGCCTCTAGTAGTTCGAGATTTCTTGGATATTTTTCCAGATGAGTTGCCTGGCTTACCCCCTGATAGGGAAGTGGAATTCGGTATTGATGTTCAGCCTGGAACAGAGCCAATATCGAAGAGTCCCTACAGGATGGCACCGGTTGAGCTGGCATAGCTTAAGGTGCAGATTCAGCAGTTGCTTGATTTGAGTTTCATCAGACCTAGTGTTTCGCCTTGGGTGCTCTGGTCCTTTTTGTTGACAAGAAGGATGGTAGTCGTCGATTGTGCATGGATTATCGGGACTGAACAGAGTTACGGTGAAGAATCGGTATCCGTTGCCCAGGATCGATGATTTGTTTGATCAGCTGAGTGGGGCTACTATTTTTTCGAAATTGGATCTTAGTTCTGGGTATTACCAAGTTAAGGTGAAGGCTACAGATATACAGAAGACTGCTTTCAGGACTAGATACGGGCACTATGAGTATCTTGTGATGCTGTTCGGGGTCACGAACGCGCCGGCTGTATTCATGAGTCTTATGAACCGGGTTTTCTCTCAGTTCTTGGATAGATTTGTGGTGGTCTTCATTGATGATATTTTGGTATTTTCTCGGAATCAGGAAGATCATGCTGAGCATCTTAGAGTGGTTCTGCAGACTTTAAGAGAGAATCAGCTCTATGGAAAACTTAGAAAGTGCGAGTTTTGGCTCGACAGGATTTCTTTCTTGGGGCACATTATTTCTGGCGATGGTATTTCTGTGGATCCGGCCAAGGTTGAGGCTGTAAAGGATTGGCCTATCCCCAAGTTAGTTTCAGAGGTCAGGAGTTTTCTTGGATTGGCTGGCTATTATCGGAAGTTCGTCTAAGATTTTTCGAAGATAGCAAGACCATTGACTAAACTGACAGGAAAGGATCAGAATTTCTGTTGGTCTGATGAGTGCAATGAGGCTTTTTTTGAGTTGAAGAACAGATTGACGTCAGTGCCTGTATTGACTATTCCAGATGGTTCAGGTGGATTTGTGGATCACTGTGATGCTTCTGGTAAGGGTCTTGGAGCAGTTCTTATGCAGAAGGGCCGAGTCGTTGCGTATGCATCGTGGCAGTTGAGGCCGTATGAGAAGAACTATCCTACTCATGACTTGGAGTTAGCGACAGTGATCTTTGCTCTGAAGCGTGGAGACATTATTTGCTTGGAGACCGAGTGGAGATCTTTACAGACCACAAAAGTCTCAAGTACGTCTTCACCCAGAAGGAGTTGAACATGAGGCAAAGGCGTTGGTTGGAACTTATGGCCGATTATGACATCAGTTTGTAATACCATCCTGGTAAAGTAAACTTGGTACCAGATGCTTTGAGCAGGAAACCGATAGTTATGTTTCTTACTCTGCAGAGTGATCTCATTGAGCAGATGCGGAGGTTGGAGTTAGATATTTCGTTGCCGAGTTCTGGTCGAGTTGTTTTGTGCTCCAGCTGCAGTCGTCTCTTGTTGAGCAGATTAAAGAGGCGCAGGCTAGTGATGCGCAATTGCAGGGTTTTCGAGCTGAGGTTGAGTCTGGGTCCAGGACGGACATGGTTATTCATGCAGATGGTTCTCTTCGTTTTGGTTCCCAGTTGTGTGTCTCCAAGGGTGAAGTTCGTCAGAGGTTGCTTGAAGAAGCTCATCAATCTTCGTATTCTATCCATCCTGGCGGTACTAAGATGTATCGGGATTTGAAGCTTCATTTCTGGTGGCATGGTATGAAGAGGGCTGTTGCTCGGTTTGTTTCTCAGTGTTTGGTCTGTCAGCAGGTTAAGATGGAGCATCAGAAAACCGCTGGACTTCTTCAACCGTTTCCTATTCCAGAGTGGAAGTGGGAACATATCACTATGGATTTTGTGACCGCTTTGCGGAGGAGTCTTAAGGGTCATAATGCTATTTGGGTGATTGTCGACCGTTTGACGAAGAGTGCTCACTTGATTCCTTTTCGTGTCGGTCAGTCTACTGAGAGCCTAGCTGAGAGGTATATGTAAGAGATTGTTGACTTCATGGGGTTTCAGTCAATATTGTATCCGACAGGGATACGAGATTCAGAACTCAGTTTTGGGAGAGTCTTCAGAAAGGTTTGGGGAGCAAATTAAAGTACAGTACAGCTTTCATACCTAGACTGATGGACAGTCAGAGCGGACTTTTCAGATTCTTAAGGACATGTTGAGGTCCTGTATGCTTCAGTTTGGTGGATCTTGGGAGGATCATTTGCATCTCGTAGAGTTCTCGTACAATAACAGCTTCCAAGCCAGTATTAAAGCTGTTCCGTTTGAGGCACTCTATGGGCGAAAGTGCAGATCACCAGTGTGCTGGGATGACATTGGTTAGAGGAAGTTGTTGGGTTCGGAGTTGATCACCAAGACAGTTGATGCAGTGGTTCAGATCAGGAATTACTTGCAGGCAGCTTAGGATAGGCAGAGGTGGTGGGCTGATGTTCATCGGAGAACTTTGGAGTTTGTTGTTGGTGACCATGTTTTCCTTAAGGTATCGCCGTGGCGCGGTGTCATTCGGTTCGGTGGTGGGGGCAAGCTTAGTCCGAGGTTTATTGGACCATTTGAGATTTTGGAGCGAGTAGGTAAGGTGACCTATCGTCTTGCTTTGCCGCCAGCATTATCAGGAGTGCACGATATTTTTCATGTCTCACAACTTAGGAGATATATTCGAGATGAGAGCCACGTGATCGACTATTCAGAGTTGACCGTTCGGCCGGATTTGACTTGTGAGATTCCGCCAATTGCTATTGTGGATCGGCAAGAGAAAGTGCTTAAGAACAAGGTCATCAGATTGGTTCGTGTTGCTTGAAACCCTCACTCGCCTAGTGAGTCGACTTGGGAGCTGGAGGAGGAGATTCAGCAGGAGTTTCCTCATTTGTTTGAGTAGTTTGTTTTGTTTTGTTTTATCTTTTTTTCTTTTGGCGTTACCCTATGTATCTTCTTTATGAATTTCGAGGACGAAATTCTTTTTGTTAGGTGGGTAGGATTGTAACCCCTGTTTTTCATTTTGTGTATTTTGGAATATATTTTTCGTTTTAGTGTATTTTATCACTCTTGTATTTTTCTGAACCGTATATTGGATTTGTTTTCAATATATATTCGTTTTATTTCATTTGATCTCCTTGTGAGATTGATTGTCTCTTTTGTCTCATTTTTCATTTTGTTGGTCTTTCCCTCATTTTTGGTCTCGTTATCTTTATTTTTATTCTTCGTGGTTTTGTGGTGGTGTTTTGATGGTCTTTTTTCCACTCCTTTTAATTTGACCCCTAATAAGTTTTCATTGCCAAATAAATTCCCAATCCTAATTGCATTTCTATTGTTACTTGACCCAAAATCCAAAACCCATTTGTATACCTATTACTAATCCCTAATACCCAATACCCATTAGCCCACTTTCTTAATCCTATAAATAAACCCTCCTAATTCTAAACCTTAACCCTAATCTCTCCAATCCCGACCTCCTTTCCAACTCTCTCTCTCCCTCTCTCGGTTGCTGCCCTAAATCGACACCAGGCCGGCCTCCCACACCAGGCCGACCACCCCACCTCGGGCCTACATCCTATCCCTACCTCCGGCATACACCCTACAAACCCGAGCCTCTCTTCCCCACCTTGCCAACCAATCACCACACCACCATCGACAACTACTCTTGCACAATCAAGTCCCCTAACTCTCTTCGTGGTGTTCTCAAAGTGGTCGTTAGCCACTTTGATCTCTCTCGCTTTAAGGAGTTTCGTTCGTGTGGAGTTTTGTTCATGATTGCTTGGATTCGTGATTGTAGCGGATTTTCTTTCGTGGGTTTTGCTTCTTTTCTCGTTTGCACCGTTCTTCTTCCCCAAATTAAGGCAAGTAACTTGTACTCCAATTCATTTGTTTGATACAAGTCAAAAAGTTTACCTATAGTGTAGTTGGGTTTAGAGACAACTCTTGATTGTATTTTTCTTGATGGGTTTCATCTCTATTGTGATATTTTGGACATAGAAGACTCACGACACAATCTTGACATGATTTAACCTAGGATTCGCCCGATTCTTGATTTGGAACATGTATGTGAGACTTGTGTGCAAACTTGTGTTTTGGTTAAGACCCATGAGATATAATTGGCGTGGACATGTTAATAATCCTAATTCATGATGTTTAGACACTTGGTAGACTTTATTTCAAGTTTGGATGTGTTTGGATCAATTTTCTTGAAACTATGTTGATTTTGATCTTGAGGGGAAAATCTGTATTTTTGGCACTGCTCTGTTTTATTTGCTGTTTTCGACTGTGTTGTAGTCAGTATCTTGATTTCGGTATAAAATATGAGTTTTAGATAATTTTGTCTATTTTCAAACCCCTCTGACCTTGCTTGATTTTGATTTCGTATGACTGAGTTATTGCTGTTTTAGTACAAAGCTGTCGATCTTTTCCAGACTCTGCTTTGCAGTAATTTTGATAACAAACTATTTTCAAGAACAATGCTATACATATTATTTTGATTTGAACTTTTGTCAGTATTTATTTGTTAAGTTAGGGATTACCTGGAATTTTGGTGAATTTTATTGAAGAGTTTTATGTGATGTTTCATGCTCGTTTCTAAAATCTATACTTGCTGTAATTTGCTAGCTGTTCTGTAAAGAACCCTATTTTCACTATGATTCCTTTTACTGTATGAAAAATATTTTTGAAATGTGAAAGTTAGTAAATTCTATCTATTTTCATATCCCTTTAGCGGATTTGGATTTTGTTTCACTGGATGCGAGATATCTTAGTTTTCGTACAGCAGTGTTGGGAATTCCAGATTTGCTAAACTATGTTTTCTTGATGGTTTATTATTTTTTATGACTGATCTATTCTTACTGTAATATTATGAAACTTTATATTTTGATTCTATACATATAGGGAAATACCCCAGATTTTTCCTGAATTTATTTGAAAGGTTTTGATGCAGTTTTCCTGACTGAGAATTCGTTTTCCAGATTTCTGACTGAACATGTTTTCTGTTTTCAAATCTGTTTTGAGTTATGATATTGTGAATTACTATATGACTTATTTATACCCACTGGATTTGTGTGGAAGTCTACAATCCAGTTCCATCGACGGATCCAGATTTGGATGTTTGTAGTAGCGGGAATCACTATTTTAGTACAAAACTGTCTTATTGTCCTGAATTAAAAAACTAGTTGTTTTACCTTGTTATGTGATATCTTGTACCTGTACTTGTTTATCTTGCATCCTGAACCAGATACATGTTTATACCCTATTATTCTTGCTTTATTTTGCGACACATACTTGCATGCCTGATTATAATAATAAATGACCAAGCCGAGCTTTAAGGGAAAGATCTAGTAGTGGAAAATATAGAAACGTGTACTTGAAAGAGGACCTGTGTCCTGCCTACCTGTTACGTGTTCATGACTACATGATTCACGATCCTGTTTACCTGTACCTGACTGCATGCTTCCCTATAGGAAGATGTACTCGGAAGATAACCACTAGGTTATGCCTGTTTTCCTGTACCTGACTGCATACTTCCCTTAGGAAGGTGTACTCGGAAGAGAACCACTAGGTTCCACTTGTTCCTGTTATTACTGTTTCCTGTACCTAACTACACTGCCCTATGGACTCCACTATGAAATCTAAAGCGAAACTGTTTGTTGTAGCAACCATGTAGTAAAAACCGGGATGCATGAAGTGCTACCTAGATAGTAAAATAACAAGACTTGACATGACAGAAATTTGACTATCCTGTTACATGATTACATGATTACCTGTATACCTGATTATCCGTTTACCTGTTTACCTGTACCTGTTACCTGTATACCTGATTATCTGATTATCTGATTATCTGATTACCTGATTATCTGTTATCTGATACATGTTACATGTTTACTTGCTTACCTGTTTACTTGACACTTGACACATGTTACCTGTACCTGTTAGTATACCATGTTGCTAGTTAGTTTTCCCCATGTGCTTGTATCCTATATTATTTGTGACTCGTAACTTGCAATTGTCGAGTACTTGTTTTCTTCTTTTCTCCTCCTGCAAATTTACTATTGCAGATCAGGATGGACGACTGCTAGATGGTATTGGAGAGATGATGTATTAGTGCTGGAGTTTTGCTTTATTATTATTATTATCTGTTACTTGAACTTGAATAAAATATACTTGATGGCTTGGATAGTTATTTTGTATTTGGGCGATGTGACCCAGGATATTTGATTTGTTCAGAACCTGATTATTTGGAGATTATTGTATTTGGTTTTCGAGTAATTTCTGTTGGTATTTTGTTTCAATTATGCCTATTGGTTATATCTTTTGCTTCTGACTCTGATTATTCCTGTGGTATGTTGTAAAGTATTCCTGAACAGCTGTCACGCCCCGCTTCCCAAAAATACGGAATACGAGCGCATAACAAAAGCCCAGTGAATGATTTTCATCATCCATAAGCTGTTCAAGAATCTTTACAACATATCACAATATAATCAGAGTTGGAAGCCAGAAAAGTCAACCACATACACATATGAACAAAATACCAACAAGAATACTTGAAATAAAATATATTAATCTCAAAAAGTCATGATCTGAAATACACAAATAATCCTGGGTCACATTGCCAAAAAACAAGAATAATTCCAAGTCTCAAAATACAACTATTGTCCAAAATAAGCAACAAGAATAATAATAGCAAAATTCCAGCATCTAGTACATCATGTCACCAATACCGTCTGGAACCTATCCTCCAAAATCTGCAATACAACGAATGCAGGACAGAGAAAAAGAGAAAATACAAGTACCCGTCAATTGCAAGTTACGGATCACAAATAATGTAGTATACAAGCACATGGAAATGGGTGAATCTAAATAACAAACCTAGCATGGTATAATCATGATGTCCAAAATAAACAACTAGCATGGCAAAAGTGAACAAGTGTAAAATGGCTTAAATCAAGTGTCAAGAAATCAAGTAAACGGGTCAACATGTAACAGGTATCAGGTATCAGGTAACAGGTATACAGGTAACAGGTAAACAGGTAATTATGTAACAGGATAATCAGGTATACAGAAAATCAGATTATGTCATGTCAAGTCTTATTATTTTACTATCTAGGTAGCACTTCATGCATCCATCTTTTTACTACATGGTTGCTACAGTCAAAGCAATTTCGTTTTAGATTTCATAGTGGACCATAGAGGGTAGTGTACTCAGGAATCAGAACAGAAATAGGTAACAGGTTCATGAAGCAACAGGTACACGAATCATCCGATTCATGCAGCAACAGGTTCATGAAGCATTAGGTACACGACCAACAGGTCCATGCAGCAACAAGTAACAGGTACATGAACCAACAGGTCCATGCAGCAACAGGTAACAGGTACATGAACCAATAGGTCCATACAGCAACAGGTAACAGGTACATGAACCAACAGGTTCATGCAGCAACAGGTTTATGTATCAACATGAATCAAAATGGGAAACACGGGCCCCCTTCCGAGTACACGTTTCTGAACTATCCACTATTCGATCTTTCCCTTAACCCCGGCTTGGTCATTTATTATTATAATCAGACATGCAAGTATTTGTCGCAAAACAAAGCAAGGATACCAGGGTATAAATATGTATCAGGTTCAGGGTAACAAATAATCATGCATGGATGATATACAGTCACATAAACGAGCAAAATAGTGTATGTTCATAATCAGGACAGCATGACAATGCAGTATTAAATCAGTGATTCTCGTCGCTATAGAAATGCAAATATAGATCCGTCGAAGGATCTGGAAACTAGACATCTACACGAATCCAACGAGTATAATTAAGTCATATAGTAATTCACAACATCTTAACTCAAAACAGGTTCGAAGACAGAAAACATGTTCAGTCAAAAATCAGGAAAACAAATTCTCAGTCAGGAAAACCGCATCAAAACCTCTCAAATAAATTCAGGAAAAATCTGGATTATTCCCCTATATGTTTAGAATCAAAATATAAAATTTCATAATATTCAAGTAAAAATAGATCAGTCATCAAAAATAATAAAACATCAAGAAAACATAGTTTAGCAAATCTGGAAATCCCAACACTGCTGTACGAAAACTAAGATATCTCGCAACCAGTGAAACGAAATCCAATTCTGCCAAAGGGATAGGAAAATAGATAGAATTTACTAACTTTCACATTTCACAAATATTTTTCATACAGTAAAAGGAATCATAGTGAAAATAGGTTTCTTTACAGAACAGCGAGTAAAATACAGCACGAATAGATTTTAGAATCGAGCCTGAAACATCACATAAAACTTATCAATAAAATTCATCAAAATTCAAGGTAGTCCCTAACTTCATAGAGAAACACTGACCAAAATGTTGGATCAAGATAATATGTGTAGAATAGTTTTTGGAAATAGTTTGTTAACAAAATTAACCAAAAACTCATTCTGGAATAGATCGACACCTATGTACTAAAACAGCCATAACTCAGTCATACAAAATCCAAATCAAGCAAAACCAGTGGGGTTTGAAAATAGACAAAAATATCTAAAATTCATCTTTTATTTTGGAATCAAGATTCTGACTGTAGTATAGACGAAAACAACAATCAAAACAGAACACTCGGTAAATACAGATTTCATACTTCAAATCAAGAACATTATAAGTTCAAGAATATTGATCAAAACACATCCAAACTTGAAATACAACCTACCAAGCATCTAACATCATGATTTATGATTAATAACAAGTCCACACCATGGATCTTAGTCCAAACATCAATTCACAGAAATAGTCACATACATGCCTAAAAATCAAGATTTGGGCAAAACCTAGGGTATCACCTATCAAGATTTGTGTCATAAGTCATCTTTGGCCAAATTATTACAATAGAGACAAAATCCATCAAGGAAAGCACAATTTTTGGTTGTCTCTAGACCCAACTACACTATAGGTGAACTTTTTGACTTGTATCAAACTTAATGAATTGTAGTACAAGTTACTTGCCTTAATTAGGGGATGAAGAACGATGCAAATCAAAAGTGGAAGCAATTCTCACGAACGAAAATTCACGGACTCACGAACGATCCACACGCGCACTCGAGCACGCGCAATAAAATTTCAAGAGCAAGAGAGCACGAGACGGCGGATGGAGAAAGAGAACGGGAGAGATGAAGCACGGTGCAATGGTTAGGAAAAAATATATGCAGCACTGTGAATATATATATAAGGATGAATAAGTATATTAGGGTTGAAGGAGGGGACACAATGGACGGCTACAAGAAGGACAAAAAAAAAAAAAAAAAAGTGGGTTGGTTTGGTGCAAATCCGGGTGTGGGGAAAAATCAGCTCACGGCTGGGATGGTATGGTGTAGGGATTTGGAAGGTGGTATGAAGATTTGGTAGGTAATGAATGAATATATATTGGGTGGTGAAAAAAATGGTATAAGGTTTAAAGAAAATGGATCTGATGTAGGATTGGTATTAGGTTAGATAATTAATAGGATTAGGAATAATAGAAGTGGGTGTAGTATTAGGAAAGTGGGGAATTATATATATATGGGTAATAGGTAATGGTTTTAGTGTATAAATGGGTATGGTTAATAATAAATGGGAATTTGGGTTTTAAACGGGTTAATGGGTTTTTAAAAAATCGAATAGGAAAAAAAATGGGTATATAAAATTAATAGCAAATAAAAATATTGTCTTTAATAAAATATAATTTGCATTACAAAAATAAATTTATACAATTAGTAGATAAAACGAATTTTTTTAATAACTAGTCAACAATAACAATAATAACAATAATACTAATAAGAGTAATAGTAACGAAATAAGAATTTTTATTATAATATAAAAATCATAGAAAATAGTTACAAATAAATTTATTGATCGAAAACAGATTTTAAAATAGAAGATCCAAACATACATTTTGACAAAAGAATTTTGAAAACGGAAAAACTAATTTGAGATTTTTTTTTAAAAAAATACAGAAAATACAAAAAAATAAAATTTTGGAAAAAACAGGGGTTACAACAGCTTATGAATGATGAAAATTATTCACTGGGCGTTTGTTACGTGCTCGTATTCCTTAATTTTGGGAACCGGGGCATGACAAGAAGGCATTCACACAGGCGAAGTTATCTCTCAAAACAATAAATTCCAATGCCATGACGACTCTTTATGCAGAGTTGAACAATGAAGAGCTAATGCGATGCGGGCGTAACTGCAAAACAGCTTACGAGATCTAGAAAAACATGCTGAAGCGGTATGAAGGAACCGCTTCTGAGGTAAAAGCTGATGTGAATTTGTGTTTTTATAAGTTTGATATGTTTCACATATTGCCAGGAGAAAATGTGGATCAAATGCTCGCCTGCTTCGATATCATTGCCCACAAACTTGAGAGCTTGGGTAAGGGGCTTGATGATGACCGAAAGATTGGAAAGCTCATCAGCTGTCTCACACCAGAGTGTGACGTTAAGGCCGCGGCAATGAGAGAGACTCTTGAAGAGAAAGGATTCGACTACTATACATTTCAAGGAAAGTTGAAGACGTATGAGATGGAAATGTTGGAAACAAAAAGATACAGGCAAAATATCGGGACTGAACTAAAGACTAAGGAGAAAACCATTGCATTAAAGGCAGAAAAGGCCCGACCATCAAAAGCTGATTCAGATTATGAGGAGTCAGACGAGGACATTGCTCTATTAACAAGATAATTTCGTAAGTACCTCAAACACAAAAAAATATGGCAGGTATCAAAAAGAAAGGGAAAAGGATAAGGAGGATGTGTGCTACAACTGCAAAAAGCCGGCACATCCGTGCAAACTGTCCTATTCATCAAGACAGGAACAGAAAATACTATCGCTTAAATCCAAGTAAGAAAAAGAAGGCATTAAAAGCAACTTGGCTAGACTCGGATTCAAGTGAGGGAGAGCAAGGCTACGACGATGTCGGATTCATGGCTCTTGGGCATGGTGAGGTGCAATCATCATCTCAAGAAGAAGTAATCGAAAAACCCACTTATGATGAACTAGTAGACATGTATAATGGTTTGAAAGACCATGCTAAGAAACTAAGTCGTGAACTTAGGCAATATAAACAAAATTCGAATGAAATACATGATGCTTGCATTACAAAAAATCACAAACTGAAAAATAAGAATGCCTTAATTTTGGAAAAACTTGAGTAATGTCGAAAAGATCATGATGTTTTGCTAGAAGAAAATGAGATTTTAAAACAATAAATTTGTGAATCGCTAGCAGAACATGATGATCACCTAAGAGGGATTCGGAAGAAATCTGTTTATATTGCCAAGCTCACGAATGATTCAGATGAATGTAAAAGAAAATTTGATGAAGTAGTGGAAGGATGTAGTGAAGCCCTTAAACAAAATAGGATTCTTGATGCCACACTAGACACTCTTCATTGGAACACAAAAGACGATGAGATAACTAGAAAAATGTTGTGTAAAAAGGTAATTGAGCTTGAAAAAATTATTGAAAAGCATGAAGGGCCCAGTTACTTTATTACAAAAGATTCAAGATCCTATCATGATAATCGAGGGTTTGGTTACGAAGAGCCAATACACCATCAAAAATGTAAATCATCATGTCATACACACTTTCATAAACTCCAACAAAATCATAAACCAATCCAAAGCTATGCAAGTATGCATGATTCAAGACATAGTCGTATCACATGTCATTACTGCTATAGATTAGGACATATTTCATATAACTGTTTATTAAAAAGGAATACTAATCTTGTTTAGGTAAGAAAGAATGTTAATGCAGGATCAGAACCCACTTGGACTCCTACAAAATTTCATGTAGGTGGTTCAATGTCCTCAACTTAGGAGATCGTAGACACCTTGATAGTAGACGCTCGAGAGGCTCAGCAAGTTACACTAGCACCCCGCATCTCTATCAAGGAAAAAGGAGAATGATCTTGGTCCTTTAGATAAGTATAGCATCGGGTAAAATCTACACTAGACTGAAATTATATTAAATATGCATCTGCTGAATTTCTTCTGAAATACATTAAATATGCGAACTTTAACATAAAATCACTATTTGAATGATCGGTTGACCGACTGGTCGATCATACATGCCATTTGTTCTTATCAGTCGAGACTGGACCGGTCGACCGAACGGTCGACCGTCCACCCCTCTGTTACTAATCACTAATTTAAAACCTTCTATTTCGCGTTGAGCAGTCGACCGTATCAATGAACCGGTCGACCGACCAAGTCGGCTGATCTGCTTATTCATTTTCTAATTTAAATACATCTTTACCCCTAACCTCTCAACCTCATAAAGAAACCCTGGCCTCCAAATATAAACCCATCTAATAAACCCTCATCTCTTAATTTTTTCGCCAATAATCTCTCAAGTGCTGTCATGCCCCGCTTCCCACTATACGAAAATACAGACACGCAACTGAGACCCAGTGAATGATATACATCATCCATAAGCTGTACAATTATAAGCTCAACAAGATCTTTATAACACATTCACGCAGGCAAATATAATAATTACATGAGCTGAAAATAGAATAACCATCATTTGGATAATACATCAACATCGGGTCAAGATGCCCGGGAATACAAGGTGCCAGGATTAAAATAATACGATAAGCAGTTCGCTATAACAACTAGATAAAATAGCGACTGAAAGAAAAATAACATGAAGTAGTAAGGAAGCAGCAACGATCGTCTAGAGAGTCTGCTCGTTGGGTCCATCGGTACCTGTATAATTATTAACTCAAAGAAAAATAGAAAAGTTCCCGTTAGAGCAAGTTTCGGGCAGCAAGTAGCAACAAGCAGTAAAAGGGATAATATAACAAGATATAACATGGAAAAAACAAGAAGTAGCAGTGCAAATACAATATAGAAGGAAGCAAAGAACTGGGACAATATGATCATGTAAATAATAACTGTAACTAGTGTATTCTAGACTTCATGGTATAAGCAATTGATAACCTAGGCTCAGTTAATCGATAATCATGTAATCAAGGATCGAGAGTCATATAATCAAGAGTCATGTAATCAAGAATCAAGAGTCATGGAACGAAGAGTCATGTAATCAAAAATCATGTAATCAAGAATCAAGAGTCATGTAACGAAGAGTCATGTAATCAAGAATCATGCTTAGTGAAGATCTCAAGTTTATCTGTTTTATTAACTTATCTAATACACGCAATTCTGTGTCCCATACCACAAGTTTGGTGCATATCAATCATATAACGTTCAGACTTAAGTAGTGAATTTTATAGGATTATGTACTCGGACCTTCCAGTGATAGTATCAAGACATGTAATCATGAATCATGTAATCGAAAATTATGTAATCAAGAATTGTGTAATCAAGAATCAAGAATCACTATTTTGGGAAATACGGGCCCCCTTCCGAGTATACTCCCCTATATTGTCCACTATTAAGCCGTACCCTTATAACCCCGGCTTGTTATTCTTTTATAATTAATTATGAACATATAGTTGGTACGACTAGTGGAACGGTGTAATCAAATAGTTTAGTCAAAGAAAATATCAAAGACAGTAATCATGGACATGAGACGTAAAACGAGTACATATATCGAGAGTAGTTATTATAGAATTATCAAGTGGTATAAAATGCATTCTATCAACCTATTATATCTATGCAAGTTATTATTACAAGAACAATAATACACTCAGTTCATTAAATATGAAAAATAACGGGTTTATATGCAAAAAACGTAGAGATGAATTTTTAGACAACTTGACATATCTGCATTCAAACTCACTTTCCCGTTGTTACAGAAAAACAAATCCGATTCAGTCAGAGATTCTAGAAAGTAGACTCTCTTCCGGTTCCAACGCATATTCACACGATATATTCTGGAGACAGTAGCTATGCGTACAAATTCATTCTTCGCTGGTTTCGATGTTTCGCGCGCATTCTGGAAATTCAGAGTCACAATACTAAAATTGCGATATCTCACAATATATACATCGGATTGAGAAACCGTAATATATTTCGGATATCTAGACTCGAAGGGCTACGATTTTTATGCAGAAAGTTTTTCGATCCAGTGTCGGGAACATGGTCGAATTCTTAGTACAAGATACCGGTTCGTAATCCCGTGCAGGTTCAGAAATTCACGATATATCAGTACTAAAATTGCTATATCTCACAATCTATACATTCGATTGAGAAACCGTAATATGTTTCAGATATCTAGACTTGAAGGGCTACGATTTTCATGTAGAAAGTTTTTCGATCCAGTGTTAGGAACATGGTCAAATTCTCAGTACAAAAGATCGGTTAGTAATCCCATGCAGCTTTAGAAATTCACGATATGTCAGTACTAAAATCGCGATATCTCACAATCTATACATCCGATTGAGAAACTGTAAGAAGTTCTAGATTCGGGACTCGATGGGCTATGATTTCCACGTAGAAAATCTTCAATCCAATATTGGGAACATGGTCGAATTTTTAGTGCAAGGTCAAGAAATTTAGAGATAGTAAGGTTGAATATTCGATATTCGATAACACGATTCGAAATGTGTTAACGGTTTACTCTTGAGTTGATATAACATAGAACCAGAGACTAGAACGAAGTTTGATAATAAAACATGAAGATAACTAGACTACTTATCACGAGTCCAAGGAAAATACTTGTACGAGAACAAAAAGAGTGTACAAGGTACTTGCCTTATAACGTGACGATTTCGGTGGTGGTATTAACCACGAAAAAAAGAAGCCACGTCGGCAATAGGCGGCGGCACAACGGTGGTAAGAATGGCGGCAAGACGGCAGCGAGTGAGCAACGG
The DNA here is from genome assembly GCA_017893485.1 of Hemerocallis citrina. Taxonomy (NCBI): domain Eukaryota; kingdom Viridiplantae; phylum Streptophyta; class Magnoliopsida; order Asparagales; family Asphodelaceae; genus Hemerocallis; species Hemerocallis citrina. Next base: position 21,728 of record JACEHZ010000636.1, on the reverse strand, counting down.
TAGCAACGGTGAGTGACAACAACAACAAGGTGGTGCGGCGTGAGGAGACAGAGTGAGTTTGGGTTGTTCTTCGGGGTTCACGGGGCCGTAGAAATAGAGTCGTCGGCTCGAAGGTGGAGGATAAAGTGGAGCTCAGGTGTTACTTGAGCTCTCGGGTTGGAGAAGGCAGAGGAAGAGAAGGAGAAGTGAAGAATGAGATGTAAAAATAAGGGTGGGGTGTAATATGTGCATGTATATATATAAGAGAGAGAAAGAGATGAAGGTTCTGCATGTGTGTGTGTGTGTGTGTGTGTGTGTGTGTGTGTGTGTATCTATATATATATATATATATATATATATATATATATATATATATATATATATATATATATATAAGTGCATAAGTGCATGCATGTACGCATGTGTATTAGTTTATATATATAATATATAAGGAGAGAAAAAGTGTTGGCTGCATGCATAAATAATTAAGGAGGGAGGTAGACAGTTGTAGAAAAACGTAAAAGAAGACAGAAGAGGGGGTTGACGGAAGGGAGGATTAGGAGTAGTAGGGTGGTGGAGGTAAAGTAGAGTAGGAGAAAAATAAGAAAGTTAGGCATAGAATTAGGCAGGATTTGGCTGTGAGTGAGTGATTAGCTGGAGTGGGTTAGGATTAGGATTAGGATTAATCTGGGTTTAAAATTTGTATTTAAACTCCGGTCGAAAAATCATAAAATTATAGAATTGATCCGAAAAATATTCTGGCTTTAGATAAAGAGTCCAAAGAGAAAAATAAAACTGATCTAAAAATTGAAGTACAAAAATTCACGTAATAAAATACGTACAACTGGGACAGAGAGTTACAAGTGCTCTCTCATCCTTTGTCTCAATGGCTTCCTCTTCTCACAAATCGAAGGGCAAGAAAGTTGTTACCTCCAAATCCGTTACCAAAGAGGGTATAATCTTTCACAATTCTTAATGTGCTGATCTTTACTTTTCTAAACTTGCTAATGCCTCCGTTGTTGCAAATCGGGTTATAAACTTATCATCCTTGGGAGGGCAATTCTCGGTTATGGTTAGGATCCTTAGAGAATTTGGTTGGGAAAACTATCTTTCTACTTCTAGCACCCACTCCGAATCTTTGACCCGCCAATTCTACGCCAATCTTGATGGTCTTCAGGATGGTGATCTCATCCTCTCCTCTATCATCCTTGGGAGGAGAGTGAAAATCACTCCCGAATATCTTCAAGGGAGATACGAACTTTTCGAAGGGAAATTTGATGCCTATCATCTTGATTTTAAAACCCTTGAGTATAAACCATGCCACAACGAACATACTGTTAAATCAATGATTTTCCAACAAGAATTTTCTCATATTCCTCATCCCACTCCTACCAACTTTACCGATACCACTCGTGTTCTCAATAAAATTGTTAATGCTGATATTTGGCCCAAGAAAAATGATAAATCAGAAATTAGGGTCGATCAATCCTTCATCATATATCTTATTCTTGGGGAGTATAAATTTGACCTTGCTACATTCATCATTTGTACGATGAATTATGCTACCACCACAAATCATGGTCTTCCTTTTAGCTCACTTATCTACAACTTTGCTATTGATTCCCGTATTGAGGCCGGGAATTATTTCCTCAGTAAAAGTCCTATGCCCATCCTCCCTCAACAAATGGGCATTGATGTTCCATTCAATCAGCGAGCTCATCGTCGTCAAGCCCAAAAATAAGCAAGGCAAGCGGAAAAAGCACCACGAGCCCCTTCCTCCTCGCGTCGCAAAAATGCTTCCTCCTCCTCATCCTCATTTGTGACCTATGAGCAGTTTCCTGCTCATTAAATGCAAGTCTATGACGACTATACAAATACTCTTGAATACTTGCATGGCAAAGAGGATTGGGAAATTCTTCCACCCCCGAATGTAGCGGGAGAGGATGAGGAAGGAGGAGAAGAGGAAGAAGAAGAAGAAGAAGAAGATGATGCATAAATTGTAACTTACTAATGTAATATCTTTATTTATGCTCAATTTATCTCTTATCTTCATGCATGCTGATTGTTCAAATTGAGTTAATGATTGTTGCTTATGCGTATCTGTTGGTATCATATTACAGTCGACTGGTATGTTCTCTGGACCATTTACAAAATTAATTTCACTCTAGATGATCATGCGTATCTGTTTTACCAATATATCAGTTTTGCGGTCGATCGGGCAGTCGACCGGTCTGCCCTCTGGACATCTTTTTAACTACTGCTGTTACGGTCGACCGACCGGTCGACCGGTTCATCTTCTGGTCCTCTCTTACAGCTTCTTTGAAGATCTAAAATTTCTTACGTTTCTAAGTTCCTTATAAATTGCTTGTGTGTATCTACACACTCTTAAACTCTCCTTATGCTTATAAATTATTTATTAATTTCTTGTTGTTGGCAATTTTGCGTTTACAAATTGTTTATACACTCTCCTTCCTTTCTCAAAATTTTAATTTTTTTGATTTCATGTGTATTGGGGAGAATCTCGAATCTATGATATTATGAAGAGCTCTCACTGTATAGAAAAGAGTCTCGCTATCAACGGTATCATGTAAGAAGATTCTCCTCCATTTTTTTTACAAGATTGTATTCATTGTAATATCATTGACGATTTGTTCTACGAACATTTCAAGGCTTATTTCACTTATGTCTTCTCTATTTATCCTCTCTTGGTGTGTTCCAAAAAGGAGGAGAATTATTTCTAGAATGTTTTCAAAATGTTTTCTACATATTTCATAAATTTGCAAATTATTTCTTGAACAACTATGTATATTACTCTCACCCCTCTCTTATATTTGTTCTTTAAGTTCTGTATTATAGGTAGCATTATATTAAGGGGGAGTATTCACTCCCTTAAAAGCTTTATCTATATAAAAATCTGTATTACAAAATGTGCTAAATTCAGGAGGAGTATTCATATGTTGTGTTTTAAATTTTCAAACATTCATTCATGTTTTGTTCACACCAAAAGGGAGATATTGTTGACTCTTAGTTTGGTGTGCACAAAACGTGCTCACTCATACTAATAAGTTTTAATTTAGTGTATCAGATTTTCAGGATCAAATAACATTAAAAAGAGATCCAAGAGAGATTCACAAATATACCAACAAGAAAGTAGTAAAGGAAGATTGCATATACAAGCAAAAGAGAAACATATTCAAAAAGAGTTCATGATTAATTGGTCTACAAGCAAAAGAGGAAGATATTAAAGACCTAAATTTTTCTTTCTATTTTTGTGAGTTTTTTAATGTATAAGATTGATTAAAGATAGATTAGTTTATGGTAAGAAAACAGGGTGGATTCGGAATATACAACGCAATACCGGTCGACCATACTTCATGACCGGTCGACCGCACACAGTCGACTGCAACCTAAAGTTGCTTGAGAAGTGGTTGACCTTTCACCTCTCTACTTTATGTCAGAGAGATGAACGGTCGACCGCACCAAAATGACGGTCGACGACACTTTGCGCTGTGTATATTCTTGGAAAGTATCGTTTTTATTTTTGATCGATACACTGCCCTGTTTATTTATATTGACGAATCCACTGTGTTTTTTTTAACCTAATTACTTCTGAGAAAATTTCTGAACTAATCCTTCATTTTAATCAATCCGAGTGTAAGCGTTTATTTGGTTGTTCTCTTCAGTCAAGATCATTAACGATCTTGAGTTTTCTTTTCATTTCTTTTCCACTTCAGTGAGATTGACGAAATTTGGATTAGAAGTCTTGTGGGTGTAATAGGTCTCTCGTCCTGAATCCGAGAATCACTGTACAAGAATTTTGAGTATAGTGGAACGCTTGTGGCGGAGAATTGCTACAAGTAGGTGGTGTGGACGTAGACTTGGGGGTCAAACCACGTTATATCACCGCGTCATCTGTGTTTGCTTTTCTTATCACTCTTGCATTTACTTTATTTTATTGTTTTTTTTAAATTCCATGCGATCACCCTATTCATCCCCCCAGGGTGATTTACATTTTAAACGATGAATAACACTTTCAACAACTAAGTTTTGGGGCTTAAACTATGAAACTTTACTCCGATAAAGAATCTAAAGAAAATAATTTGATTCACGATATATTGAAAATTTTTGCCAAAAAATGAATCATGATGGGTGGGGGAAAGTGTTAAAGATGGGTGAGGGAAAGTGTTAGAGGGAATGGTGGGGCTTAAACTATGAAACTTTACTCCGATAAAGAATCTAAAGAAAATAATTTGATTCACGATATATTGAAACTTTTTGCCAAAAAAATGAATCATGATGGGTGAAGGAATGTTAGAGATGGGTGAGGGGGAGGGAGGAGGGAATGGTGGAGAAGGTTGCAGAAATAGAGATGGGTGATGGGAGGAGAAAAGGGTGCATAGAGGAGATGGAGATGCATGATGGAAGTACTTAAGAGTAATTAGCTTTATTTAATTTAATGATTAAAAATTAATTTAAGAATTAAATTAGGGTATTTTTGTCATTAATTAAAAATTTTAGTGTCACGTGTCCGCACATGATGACTTAACTTGATGGAGTGCAAAGTGCCGACTCGGTAAGTTAAGTTGTTAAAATCAAAGTTGAGTAGGATGGGATGCAAATTGATAAAATTTCAATGGAGTTTTGTGAAATTTAACTTTTTGTAATTATGTCTCCGTATCGGATGTTTTATCATTAAAGTTATACTTATTTATGTAAGTAATTTGTACTTTACTCGCAAAAACAAATCAATTTTTTTGCTATGGCTAATGATTTTAGATAAATATCAGTAAATCCTCCAATTTCATGCTTTGACAAGAAATGTACATGACTTTTATAAGTGTCCTTCCCATTTCAAAGATGATATTTTTTTGAATTCTACTAAGAGATTTAAAAGTTTCTTGCAAATAATAAATTTGCACTTACTACTTATTTTTACTTAGAAATATGGCATTTGCATTCTCAAAACACATGTATGAGGATGTACAGGATAATGCATCCCTACTCTATAATATTGAAGCCCTACCTGGCACTCTTAGGAAATTGGTGGTGGAAAGTCTTCCACCCTAATGGAGAAGGATGACAGGATTTAGTTCAATCATATTTGCATAGAAATGGGATGAGAAACCTTGGTTTCAGGGTAGGCCTACACATTTCATGGTTCTGGAGAGTTATTGCCAAGGCATACGGCCCCTTCATTAGCTGTGTGACGTCGTCTATCGAGAATGGCAGACTCACCAAGTTTTGGTGGGATAGGTGGTGTGGTGATCACACACTGAGAGCTATGTTCCCTGATTTGTATGACCAAGTATCACAACTGCACTGCACGGTGGCTGCAGCTCGGAGAAGAAGCTCCTAGAAACCGGCCTTTTTACGTCCCCTTGACCCGGGCTCCCAGCATAGGCTCATGGAACTTCAGACCTATATCGCCAGCACTGGTACTATATACTCATAGGGTCCTGATAGAAAATCGTGGGGACTGAAAAAGAATGGCACTTTCACTGTTCGCTTCTTTTATAACCGCATTCACTTTAGGGGATGTAGCCCATATTGGTCGGGAGTAGTATGGAAGATGAAAACCCCGCTGAAAGTTAAAGCTTTCCTATGGCTGGTGCTCAATGACGTTATATTGACAAGAGAGAACCTATCGAAACATCAACCGAATTTGGACTCTATCTATGGGTTCTGTAATATTTTCCCTGAAACTAGAGACCACATTTTTCTAGAATGCCCCAGGATCAAAGCAGTTCTTGTGAAGGTACTTAGCGCCCTGGGGACAAATGAGTTCCCTAGTAAGTATAGGGATCTGTGGGTAGAACCAAAGTTCCCTACGGAGAGACATTCGATGAGAAAAGCTTGGTTTATTACTATTGCCGCTACGACCTGGGGTCTTTGGCTAGACATACATAATTGTTATTTCCGTGGGACATATAATAGTATTTCTAGTAATTTCACTCATATTATGCATCTTATCTCTTTTTGGGCAAATGTAGCTACTGCAGGTCCAAGAGGGAGGATAGCGAGCGTCTTCCAGGTGGAGGAGTATGCTGATGATGAGGTCGAGATTGGGCCGACGCTAGACTGAGGGAGGTGCCCTGCCTGGCCGATTTGTTGTGATTGTTGTGGATTGATCCCCACCACCCCAAGGTTTTGTTGGAGGGAGTAGATACTAAGATGTATTTTGTTTGCTTTGATGTATGCATGTTTGTACCGTTTGGTGCCCCACCCCCCATGTTTGGGGTGGATTTATGTACTTTTGTTGCTTCGTAGATTCTTGTATTTGGCTCAGTACTTTGAGTTTGTTTTATTAGCTCCTTATTAATGAAATAGGGTGACCACACTCCATATTTTCCTTCAAAAAAAAATTATTGAAGCCCTAGTCTCCTCTATGTTTTCTTTTTTATTTGGATTATCCGCAGAGTTATTGGTATCTTTTGCGATGACTTTGTATTCCTACAAATAATGTGTCATAGTGTATTTTGAATTTTGTAGATTTGTTATCTCTTAGAGCATCCACAGTGGTTTCTTATATTTGACAAATTGCCATTTTATAGCAAATCGATCGCTGCAGTGGTTTTGTATTTTGCCATTTTTTAGCAAATCTGCTATATTCGTTTCTCATATATGAGAAACAGAATAGCGATTCTCAAATTTTGAAAGACGGTACAACATATACCGTCCGGTATATGTCATACAGTCTCATTAGTTTTTTTTTTTTTAAAGTGGGTCGGACGGTATAACATATACCATCCGGTATATGTTATACCGGCCGGTATAACATATACCGGATATACCATCCGGTATATGTTATACCGGCCCACGTATATTATTTTTTTTAAAATTTTTTTCTAATCCAACGGTCAGATTTATTCTAAAAAAAAGTTTAAATAAAAAATAAAAAATTAAAAAGGTCAGACGGTATAACATATCCCGGCCGGGATATGTTATACCGGCTGACCAATCTGATAGTTAATATACTTTAATAGGTTTTAGTGGGTAGGTTAGGTGGATATAAATAGGTTTAGTTAGTTTTTGGATAGGTTTAGTTATTATTATATTATTTAATTTATTTAATTAATATAGTTTAATAGTTAATAAGTAATTAACTTTTTTAAATTTATTTTTAAACGATGAGACGGTATAACATATACCATCGCTCGCTTATTTTCTAAAAAATGAGAAACATATAGCAAGCAACCACTGCAGCAAACAGGTTTATTTTGCTATTATTGTAGCTGCCATTTTTTAACATATAAGAAAAACGACTGTGGATGCTCTTTCACATAAAACTCCATGTTGTCTTTGATATGTCATTTCTAGCTTTGTCTACGATTTCAAAATAGACCAGGGTCCACCTGATAGCCTCTCATGAATAAATGATCATGTGGACCATGGTTAATTTAATAAAGATACATGTCATTTTACTGTTACAACCTAAATATGTCGTGTGAAGATTATATTTATGTGTATGAACCCAATTTCTCCAAGGAATGGTTTCTCTAAGGAAAATGGTGAATCTCAATTAATGTCAATAGGATCATACTTCCATATCAATAATGGAGAATAATCCACTACTTTCGTAAGAATGATATAAATGTATCAAAATGTATTAAATGTGTTAAACCAACCTTCATTCAAAAATAAACGAACATGATAAATGTCTTTATACAACTATACTCTTACACCAATTGTGCAGGATAATTTCACTTTCTTAAGAATAGTACAAATACATATGGACATCACAAATTCAAGTAAATTCAGTTCAACATATTGGATATATAGGTATATTTTCAATATAATAGAATATTATTGTGTATAATGTTCTATGGGGGTAACACGTGTTTTGCACATGTTTTATGCTAATTGTTGGACCGGGTTGACTGACATGAAGCACAGTACCCTAAACCCAGTTTGATCTCATATATACTGGTCTAGAGGTAGTGTCCTTGTGATATTCCAATTATGATAAGCAGGATATAATATATTAAGTCAGTGGAATATTAAACATAACCATAATTTCATTGTTATTGTCTCTAATAATCTCCAACAATCTTAAGATATTATTAATTTTAATTTGGAGATTAAGAGAGAGATCGTTGATGTCATCGAAATCTCCGTTCGTCGGAATTTCGTCATTCATCCCGTTGCCGCCGCCGGCACCCACCACCGCCGCTGCTGTCATAGACGTCGACGCAAGCCACTGCCGCCCCAGGCTAGCTGCTGGCCCACCCACCTTCTTCTCGTTCTTTTCCCTCTTCCCGAACACCAACAAAGAGAAGGAAAGGGATCAGATCCAAATCCGATTTTTTGATTGGACGTTTTTGGTGTTTCGTGTTCGGATCCAAGAGGCAATATTGTCGTTGTGCTTCTTTGACTTCATATCTAAATTGATTAAATGGTTGGATTTTGTGTTCTGTGTTCGGGTTGAATAGGGGATCAAGGGTGTTTGGGCTGACTTAGACCCAGGCTTGTGATTGGGTGTTTAGTTGGTGTTCCGTGTTTGGGGTGAAGACTGGATCTACTGTAGTGTATTTCCAATTTAGATCTAACCCTCCACTACTTCTTGATTCTCATCAAGATTGGTCCACTCTAAACATTAAGATCTGTGCTGCTTTATTTGATTTAATTTTCTATTTAATGTTTATTAGGCAGTTTTACAGAAAAACTTTTCCTTTTATTGAAATTACGCAAGTAGTAATTATTCAGAGAAAAAAACCCTCTAGATTTTGGAATTTATTGTTTATTCATTGAGATGGAAAAACTGAATTGAGCATGCAAGATTCTGAAACTAGAGACGTTCAATATTTCTGAATTTAATAATTTGAAGAAGAAAGCACAATACGAGATATGGATAAATTTTTTTGGAAAATGTTGTTTTGACTAGATCCAATTATGATTGGACTGGATTAGATCTAAATTAAAGTTAAGTTCTTTACCTGCATATACATCTTATTATTTGTTGTTGCCAAGTGTTAAAATTCAAAACCGTATTAACCATTGTGTAATTAAATACAAGTTTGAATAACTGTTTTGGCTACGTGCTAAGAATCAAATATTTATTTTGATAAATTATAGGCTTTGACTAATATTGTATCTCCGAATAAATTATTGTTAGAATTAAATAGCGCTAATAATTCATTTAATTGGCTAATCTTTAACAATTTGATGAATGTAAGAACTTCAAAGTTACTTACAAATTGTGTGTATTGGAGATGATGGATTTGCATCACGGTATAATAAATCTAAATTACGCAAGCTTCTCCATCGAATTTGGAAAACACTTCTAACTTGAAGTGTCGGTATGATCTACTCTAATCTTTCTTAGTATTTTTGTAACACCCCGAATTTCAAACAAGGATAAATTCGAGATTTCACAGGATCTTTACTTCACTTCGTACAATTTTACAAGGAATTTGAAACTTTTTCAATAGTACATCAGAGTTCAATTACAGCCTGGTTTTACACAGCGGAAGAATAAAATTTACAATAAAACATTTACAACATCTTTAAAATAAAACAGCATCAGCATATCCACTTTATAGCTCCATGAATGGTCCTTTACCTGCATGTCAATCTGTGGGCACGTCAGTTATTTATAACTGACGAAATGTTATACACGGCTATCCTCTCTATGCCGGGAATAGTATAACGATCTCATACTTTAACAAATCACAAAAAGATTGAATGAACATATAAAGTGTCAAAAGTGATTATTCTAAATATAAGTGTATGTCATGCCTTAATGCCTAATGCACACGATTCTACACTAGGATGACACTAATGCATACTTGTTCGGATTCTATGCATCCCATACTACATAGGTCCGAGGGCAAGCGCCTACGTTCTTCACAATACAGGGCTCGATCCCTCGCCATGAAAACTACCCGGTAGCAAAACAAAGTTCAGACTATTCCACGAATGTGAATCCCAGCCTTGGAGTCCACCAACAGCTGTTATAACAGATTCCACATCGTACGAACCGTCCCGTATGTGACCCTCTAGCCCAGTATATATATATATACCTTGGAGACGGTAAACACAAAAATCCATCCGTCCGACTACTCAAGATCCCAGAGTCCACCGCTGACCCGTCCTCATAGTCCCGGACTAAAATATAATAATCCGTCTCCCACAGGGCAACCTCAGTCCACCAACTGGGTCTATAGTCTCGGAGTCCACCAACAACTATATAGAGCACCCCACTTACGTTTCCCTAAGTTTACTACATCTTCACTTATGTGCCTAAATTTTCTTAAGTTCAAGACATGAATAATCTCCACATGTAGAATTAGTTGTTACCTCCTACCGGACTTAGTCAACAAATACGAGATGGCTCCATAACCACATCTCAAAATCACAACTCAACATTCTTTTATTTCAATAATGCCGGTATCGAGGTCTTACTAACTCTGTGTCATAAACTTTCATGTACAAGAAAACATGGGTACACATACCCTTTAATAATCATGTCTTAAACCTAAATAATTCCATCTTTCAATTCATTCACAATTGATCACAATCTTGTCTTAACACTTATCCACAAAGTAATCATTTCATAGTCTTACCACTATTCATGATCTAGTTATTCATAATAAATAATAATTCATTCATAATTTCAAATTCATACGATGTCTCATTTCAACACGATTCAATGTCTCATCTTTGGCACTAAACATGTTTTACTTATTCACAACAAAATCTTTCATGATCTCAAAAGTCACATAACTCAACCATATTGCATTTCTAGAAATAAAGAGATTTCAATTCACCCTAAATCATTATTTTGTAAATTAAAAGTCATGCTCTTTACTAATACTTTTGTAGTCATTTATTTTTCTTCCTATCTCAAATCCTCGTTAAAACTTATCAATTACACAAAAACAATCTTTAAGAATAAATTCTTCATTTATGTTTTATGAATACTAAAATTTACCCAAAATGAAACACTTTTGAAAGTTTTTACCCAACTGACCCACTCTCAAAACTATTTACCAAATTGACCTACTCACTATCAAAATTACAGATCTAGTTCCCACGGAAGTTTTTACCAAACTGACCCACTTTCGAAACTATTTACCAAATTGACCTACTCGCTATCAAATTGCAGGTTTAGTTTCAACGGACCCAAAAATTAAATAAAAAGAAAAAGGTGGTGGGGTTTGATCCCATGATTGAACAGCCAAGGCCCAAGTATTAATCCGCTAACCAATAGTCCACTGTGACTAGGTTGTTACAGAGAAGGATTTAACTTCTGAAATATCAATCTCGGCCTGTAGATTGATTTTTAAATCAAAACAAAAGAAAAGGTGGGAATAGTATGGTTCGAACTCGCAACCTCCTGATCCCACACGAATTCCAGTGGCGTTCTTAAGGACCCACAACTAGCCAATTAGTCCATTGTGACTACTTGGCATGTGAAACAAAACTATTCTTTTGTTCAAACTTTCTGTCGTTGTACTCATTCCAAAAACTTGATTCTTCTTTTAATCTAATCTTCTCATTAGTCTACAATAATAAAATTTAAACTGAAATTTACTTACTAACAGAAACTTATAGATTAGAAAAATCTCATATTTTAGACAATAATTTATTTCTCCCTATTAATAAGCATGAATTTGTATTTACTCAATTTAATCAAAATAGCACATTAGATCTTTTATGAACAATCAAATGGGTCCCATAGTATCAAATTTCACTTTACCAAAAATGTATTTTCTTATTAAAAACGAAAACTCAACAATTATCAAAATCTCTAGATTCATGTATACTAGTGCATGACAATAATAAATTCTTTTCTCATTTATCAACTAACAAGTTGTAATTTAATCTACTAATCATAACACTACAAAAGAAAGTAGCTTTCCCGGCGGTTTTTTCCGTCTATACCGGCGTTTTTTTACGCCGGGGAAACTTTCACCGGCGTTTACAATAACGCCGGTCCAACTGCCGCCGAAGCGGGCGTCGCTGAAACGAAGGGTCCTACACCGGCGTTTTTGGTGGATGCCGGTAAATACTAGGACTACACCGGCGGTCATAAAACGCCGGTGTATGTCCATTTCTGGGTGCCGTGTTTGTGTGCCTATATACATACACCGGCGGTCGTAAACCGCCGGTATTTATACATTCACCGGCGTAAATAAAAACGCCGATGTATATCGAAAGTATACCGGCGGTCATAAAACGCCGGTGTATGTCCGTTTCTGGGTGCCGTGTTTGTGTGCCTATATACATACACCGGCGGTTGTAAACCGCCGGTATTTATCCATTCACCGGCGTAAATAAAAACGCCGGTGTATATCGAAAGTATACCGGCGGTCAAGAAACGCCGGTGTATGTCCGTTTGTAAGCGCCTGTTTTTCCCTGTTTACGAACACCGGCGCGACTAAAAACGCCGGTGTAGTTATATACGCCGGCGTTTATAAAACGCCGGTATATACCTGTGCCGTTACAGCTGAATACTTTCACCGGCGTACGTTGAAACGCCGGTGTATCATACACTCCAACAATTAAATTATATACACCGCCGTTTTTTAAAACGCCGTTCTGGCTATGCCCGTTTATTTTCGATACTCCGCTTTTCCGTTCGATTTCAATTCACAGTTTCATTTACATAACCTGTAAACTAATTCTCACAACTGATTCGATCAATTTCGTTGCATACTACTGCGCAAACCACAGCCAAACACAAGAATAATTAAAGATAATCAAGTTTCACACGTGTCATATCAACGTCCAAATTCATTGATTAATTAACAATGTCATAATTAACAAATTAATATAGAGACTAACATCCAAAATATCCAAACAAACCAGTCTGACAAATATCCAAAATATCCCAAATTCAAAGTATGACATAACTCTCATAAAAAAAATCAGTCTGACATAACGACGGCAAGGAGGAGGACATAAGAACAACAACCATACAGCAAGGAGGACATAAGAACAGCAAGGAGGACCGCAGATTCATACCCCTCGAGTAGCTTCAGCTCTGATCATCTGCATTTCCTTCATCTTGACAACCACTCTATGAATAAAAAATAATAGTTTAATTGAACAGTAGATCACAATACAGAATATACATATTTTTTGAACTTGCAAAAAGAACTACCTGTGTCTCGAATTATAAGATGAAAGTGCCAACTGCAAATGGAATTGTTAATGCTATATACAGAGGTAAAATAATTACATTGCAATGCTAAAAATTTCGTACTTAATTTTGTTTTTAAATATATCTAAAATAACAAAACAAATGAAAATTCAGTATCTAACTTGAAACCTTTATATTCTCCTCTGATTGGGAATATCAACTATCTAAAACAATAAAACAAATGAAAATTCAGTATCTAAGCATGTCCTTCATGGATTGTTCAGACAATCCATGAAACTGTCATCGTGGACGGAAACCAAATATAAGAAAAATAAGAAAAAATAAGATAGGGCTCATATCAAGTGTATTTTTAGGAAACTGTCATCGTGGAAGGAAACCAAATATATATAGAAGCCAGAAATGGAAACAAAAAGAAGAAAGGTAGAGACTTTGGATACACCAGGCTACCATAGCGGCATTTTCCTCATCTCTCTCTCATCCCTTATTTCCCTTCAGCACACGAACAGAAAGAGACATCAGCAACCACCTTAAGAGCGACAAGAACAACAATAATAATAAATTATTATGAACAAGATGTCTCTATATGGGTTTCCAGTTCTCCACTCGAGCCCACTCTTTCTAATCACAGCCCAATTAAGAACATAGACCACATCCACTAAACAATCCAATCATAGCCCAGTCAAAATTTGCCATCCTGGATCTTAATGAAATACGCTTCATTAACAGTGAAAGAAAATGAGGATGCTAGCAGCATACTTAGTTTGGAAGTGAACCCATTTTTGTTCAAAAATCATGCCAAAGATGGCAATCAGCTTCATTAACAGTATCTGAAAATGAAAATTTCCATTAACTGAGCTTATATGTTGCTCTACTAATTCACTGTGCCCAACTAAATCTAAAACCCAATTGTTGTGCGTATCCGGAGGATTTTGGCATACGTACCTATAGCATCCTCAGTTCACAGTAAACCCGTTTTGCTTAAAAAAACATGCCAAGATCACAATCAGATGCATGAAAATAAGCTTCACTATCAACAAAAGAAGAACTGAGAATGCTATGCAGCATACTTAGTTTGGAAGTGAACCCATTTTGTGTTAAACAATAAGGTTACATTGACAGTATCCGAAAATGAAAATTTCTCCATTATCTGAGCTTATATGCTGCTCTACTACTTTTTCAGCACCAACTATATCGCAAAACCCAAGTGTGGTGCATATCCGGCCGGATAATTTTGGCATGCGTACCTATACAATATCCTCAGTTCACAGTGAACCCATTTTTTGGTATAAAAACATACATGCCAAGAAGACAATCAGGTGCCTGAAATCAGCTTCACTAAAAGTTAGTGAAAATGGGACCATAGAATAGCTTAAGAAGACCATCAGGTTTGTGAAGTAAGCTTCACTAACAGTGATAGAAACTGGGGATGCTATGCAGCATACTCATTTTGGAAGTGAACCCATTTGGTGTTAAAAAAACCGGTTACATTGACAGTATTTGAAAATGAAAATTTCTCCATCATCTGATGACCACAGTGAACCCATTTTTGGTTTAAAAACATACATGCCAAGAAGACAATCAGGTGCTTGAAATGAGCTTCACTAACAGTTAGTGAAAATGGGACCATACAATAGCTTAAGAAGACCATCAGGTTTGTGAAATAATCTTCACTAACAGTGAAAGAAACTGGGGATGCTATGCAGCATACTCATTTTGGAAGTGAACCCATTTTGTGTTAAAAAAACCATGCCAAAGATTGCAATCAGGTTACATTGACAGTGCCCGAAAATGAAAATTTCTTCATTATCTCAGCTTATATGTTGCTCTACTACTTTTTTAGCCCAACTATATCGCAAAACCGGCCGGAGAATTTTGGCATACGTACCTATACAATATCCTCAGTTCACAGTGAACCCATTTTCGGTATAAAAACATACATGCCAAGAAGACAATCAGGTGCTTGAAATGAGCTTCACTAGCAGTTAGTGAAAATGGGACCATAGAATAGCTTAAGAAGAACAACAGGTTTGTGAAGTAAGCTTCACTAACAGTGATAGAAACTGGGGATGCTATGCAGCATACTCATTTTGGAAGTGAACCCATTTGGTGTTAAAAAAACCGGTTACATTGACAGTATTTGAAAATGAAAATTTCTCCATCATCTGATGACCACAGTGAACCCATTTTTGGTTTAAAAACATACATGCCAAGAAGACAATCAGGTGCTTGAAATGAGCTTCACTAACAGTTAGTGAAAATGGGACCATACAATAGCTTAAGAAGACCATCAGGTTTGTGAAATAATCTTCACTAACAGTGAAAGAAACTGGGGATGCTATGCAGCATACTCATTTTGGAAGTGAACCCATTTTGTGTTAAAAAAACCATGCCAAAGATTGCAATCAGGTTACATTGACAGTGCCCGAAAATGAAAATTTCTTCATTATCTCAGCTTATAAGTTGCTCTACTACTTTTTTAGCCCAACTATATCGCATAACCGGCCGGAGAATTTTGGCATACGTACCTATACAATATCCTCAGTTCACAGTGAACCCATTTTTTGGTATAAAAACATACATGCCAAGAAGACAATCAGGTGCCTGAAATCAGCTTCACTAACAGTTAGTGAAAATGGGACCATAGAATAGCTTAAGAAGACCATCAGGTTTGTGAAGTAAGCTTCACTAACAGTGATAGAAACTGGGGATGCTATGCAGCATACTCATTTTGGAAGTGAACCCATTTGGTGTTAAAAAAACCGGTTACATTGACAGTATTTGAAAATGAAAATTTCTCCATCATCTGATGACCACAGTGAACCCATTTTTGGTTTAAAAACATACATGCCAAGAAGACAATCAGGTGCTTGAAATGAGCTTCACTAACAGTTAGTGAAAATGGGACCATACAATAGCTTAAGAAGACCATCAGGTTTGTGAAATAATCTTCACTAACAGTGAAAGAAACTGGGGATGCTATGCAGCATACTCATTTTGGAAGTGAACCCATTTTGTGTTAAAAAAACCATGCCAAAGATTGCAATCAGGTTACATTGACAGTGCCCGAAAATGAAAATTTCTTCATTATCTCAGCTTATATGTTGCTCTACTACTTTTTTAGCCCAACTATATCGCAAAACCGGCCGGAGAATTTTGGCATACGTACCTATACAATATCCTCAGTTCACAGTGAACCCATTTTCGGTATAAAAACATACATGCCAAGAAGACAATCAGGTGCTTGAAATGAGCTTCACTAGCAGTTAGTGAAAATGGGACCATAGAATAGCTTAAGAAGAACAACAGGTTTGTGAAGTAAGCTTCACTAACAGTGATAGAAACTGGGGATGCTATGCAGCATACTCATTTTGGAAGTGAACCCATTTGGTGTTAAAAAAACCGGTTACATTGACAGTATTTGAAAATGAAAATTTCTCCATCATCTGATGACCACAGTGAACCCATTTTTGGTTTAAAAACATACATGCCAAGAAGACAATCAGGTGCTTGAAATGAGCTTCACTAACAGTTAGTGAAAATGGGACCATACAATAGCTTAAGAAGACCATCAGGTTTGTGAAAAAATCTTCACTAACAGTGAAAGAAACTGGGGATGCTATGCAGCATACTCATTTTGGAAGTGAACCCATTTTGTGTTAAAAAAACCATGCCAAAGATTGCAATCAGGTTACATTGACAGTGCCCGAAAATGAAAAGTGTGGTGCATATCCGGCCGGAGAATTTTGGCATACGTACCTATACAATATCCTCAGTTCACAGTGAACCCATTTTCGGTATAAAAACATACATGCCAAGAAGACAATCAGGTGCTTGAAATGAGCTTCACTCACAGTTAGTGAAAATAGGACCATAAAATAGCTTAAGAAGACCATCAGGATATGTGAAGTAAGCTTCACTAACAGTGATAGAAACTGGGGATGCTATGCAGCATACTCATTTTGGAAGTGAACCCATTTGGTGTTAAAAAAACCGGTTACATTGACAGTATTTGAAAATGAAAATTTCTCCATCATCTGATGACCACAGTGAACCCATTTTTGGTTTAAAAACATACATGCCAAGAAGACAATCAGGTGCTTGAAATGAGCTTCACTAACAGTTAGTGAAAATGGGACCATACAATAGCTTAAGAAGACCATCAGGTTTGTGAAATAAGCTTCACTCACAGTGAAAGAAACTGGGGATGCTAGAGAATGAGGATACACCAGGCACCAGCCTATGCACCATCCTCAGTTCATGGAAGAAAAATACGAATAGGGCTCATAGCAAGTGTAGTTTTAACTGGAATTGTCATCGTGGAAGGAAACCAAATATAGAAGCCAGAAAGAGGAATGGTAGAGAATGAGGATACACCAGGCTAACATAGCGGCATTTTCCTCATCTCTCTCTCACCCCTTCTTTCCCTTCTCCACTCCAACTCGTCTCTTTCTAATCACAGCCCAATTAAGAACAATTGTTCACAGTCACTGCTAAAGAAACATATATGCTCAGATTATGAAAAATTTATATGCTCAGATTATGGAAATTTTCAGTCACTGTTAAAGAAACTAAGTAGGCTACATAGCATCCCCAGTTTCCTTCACTGTTAGTGAAGCTTGTTTGGAAAATTGTTCACTCAAACATGCCCCTTGTTTCTGAACTCAAACATGACATTAATAAACATCTTTTCTAATAATGGCTACACTTGTGGAAGCTCTCTCTAAGCCTCAATTCTTCAAGGTTTTGTTGCCTACTTCTTTACAGAAGTTGGTACTCCATTCTCCTCTCTTTAAAGAAGAATAGAGTACCAGCTTCTGTAAAGAAGTAGGCAACAAAACCTTGATGAATTGAGACTTAGAGAGAGCTTCCACAATTGTAGCCATTATCAGAAAAGATGTTTATTAATGTGATGTTTGAGTTCAGATACAAGGAGCATGTTTGAGTGAACAATTGGGTTTTGAATGGAGATTGTAGTCATAGATCAATTCTTGATGGAATAAAAATACGAAAAGGGCTCATAGCAAGTGTAGTTTTAACTGGAATTGTCATCGTGGAAGGAAACCAAATATAGAAGCCAGAAAGAGGAATGGTAGAGAATGAGGATACACCAGGCTAACATAGCGGCATTTTCCTCATCTCTCTCTCACCCCTTCTTTCCCTTCAGCACACGAACACATAGAGACATCAGCAACAACAGCAAGAGCGACAAGAACAACAACCATAATAAATTATTATGAACAAGATGTCTCTATATGGGTTTCCAGATCTCCACTCCAACTCGTCTCTTTCTAATCACAGCCCAATTAAGAACAATTGTTCACAGTCACTGTTAAAGAAACATATATGCTCAGATTATGAAAAGTTTTCATTTTCAGATACTGTTAAAGAAGCTGATTTCATGCATCTGATTGCAATCTTTGGCATGGTTTTTTTAACACAAAATGGGTTCACTTCCAAAATGAGTATGCTGCATAGCATCCCCAGTTTCTTTCACTGTTAGTGAAGCTTATTTCACAAACCTGATGGTCTTCTTAAGCTATTGTATGGTCCCATTTTCACCTCCTCCAAATCAGTACAATGTCATCTATACCAGGTTATGTGCCAAAATGGGATTGGGCATACGATGCAAGGCCGACAAGTATTAGTTGTTTGTGAGTATGCAGTAGGATGCAGCTATGAACATGGGCTCATATCAAGTGTAGTATTACGGACTGTCATCGTGGAAGGAAACCAATTTAATATAGAAGCCGTATATGGAGCCAGAAAGAGGGATCGTAGAGAATGAGGATACACCAGGCTAACATAGCGGCATTTTCCTCATCTCTCTCTCATCCCTTCATTCTCTTCACCACACGCACACAAAGAGACATCAGCAACAACAGCAAGAGGGGATTGGTCCAACAATAAGTGTAGATTATAATAAACGAGATGTCTCTATTTTGGGTTTCCAGATCTCCACTCCAGCCCTTTCTCTCTAATCACAGCCCACTTAAGAAACATAGACGAAATGCGACATAGACGACAGCCACAATGCAGACTCACAGACACTAGTACGTGTCTTTCATGCATTCAAGTAACATAATCTCTTTAAAAATACCAATTTCAAGACTTACCGATGTTTTTTGACAGTGGGCGGCGTGCCACCCTCACTCTCATATGTTTGCCTGCCACTATTATTTAGTGGCTGCTCATCCCCATGGCTCTCGTTGCCATCATTTATATTTACCCTCTTTCCACGCCTCGGCATGTTGTACCTGTCAAGGATCCGATAACTTGGTTCAAATGATAGTTTGGTTCAAATGACACTAAGCATAGTTTAATGTAAATAATACCAAGCAGTAGAAAATAGAAAGACAATTAAACCAGTGTATTAAATTCATAATGAACATATTCGAAATTACAGACATAATATTACAACAAGATTTAAGACATAAAATTACAGACATATAATAAACTTGCATAAAAAATCATGTAAACTACAATACGACATCTTCCAGTACATCGCCCTCTTCTCCATCCTTGCGGAGCCAAGTCCCGCAAATTCCAAGATCGGTTGTGTTTACATCAAACACAGGAAACTCAGAAGCAATGTAACTGTTCATGTCTTCACCGTCTTCATCGTCTGAAGTATCGCCCAGTTGGAATACATCTCTTGGTTGCATAGGGATAGCCACATACGATTTTGGCAGGGTTGGATCTGCAATGTAGAACACTTGTTGGACTTGGGATGGAAACACAAATGGCTCATGGCTAATGTGTGTACCGATGTGAATCAATTTTGAGAAGTTCACAACTGTGAAGCCAAGCTTGTCCTTGTTGTTAGCAAAATTCCTATCAAACTCAGCCCAATCCCCACGAAATAAGACAACACAGAAATGGCCAAAATAATTCAACTCAATGATATCCGTGAGCACTCCATAGTAGTCGAGATCCCCATCTACAGGCCTCGTGTCCGATTTGGAAGCATAACTTCTAGTCTTAGACGTCACTACCATTCCACTATTTTGAGACTTCAAATTAGATTCACGATCCTTAGTACGAAATCTAAAACCATTGAATATGTATCCTCCGTATCTTTTGGCCATCTGATAGGGACCTTTGGCAAGTACTTGTATTTCAGATGACGCACCTTCAGGACCCAAAGAATGTACCTATTAATTTTGCGCAAATCGTATCAACACCATAGAAAATATAGATATAATAAAGATTAACTTGCATAACTGTAATTCACCTACATGAGATTCAAACCACTTATGAAATTTTTCATTCATCAGCTTGTTTTGTTCACGTGGTGGTAGTCTTCTTGGTCTAGCCCTTCGTTTGATGTCCCTGACAAATTCGCTAAAAAACAAGCAATTGAAATTAGGAATAAGAAAAGTATCAAAAATATCGAACTCCGCGGTTTTCACTGTATTCGATTTACATTTAAAAGCAACTTACTTTCGAAATGGTTCCACTGATGCATGATGGTCTAGCACATATCGATGTGCCTGTTCCCACGCTAAGCTATCGAGCTCAAATGCATCAACTTTACCAACAGTGGTGCCAGCGGTATCAAAAAGATATTGTGCACCATCAAGGTTGGAAATGTCTGGATTTCTACGTGGTCTACTGGAAGATGTCTCCACACCAGGCATATACCTGGAAAAAAATGTGAGCACTCCTCTGATAGATATCCCTGGGCTATTGACCCTTCAGGATATGCTCTATTTTTCACATAACCCTTTAGCCGGTATAGGTACCTGAACATGTACAATTAATAAACTAGAGCGGATTAGTGGATTAAAAGAAATGAGCTTTTGAAAATTCAATTTCGTAAGATGAACGAATTATTTTACCTCTCAATGGGGTACATCCACCGATAGTGAACAGGACCACCGATTCTGGCTTCACCAGCAAGGTGGATTATCAAGTGAATCATAATAGTGAAAAACGATGGAGGAAATATCATCTCCATTTTACTAAGTGTCAATGCCGCCTGCTGCTCCAATTGGTCCAGATCTTCAACACGAAGCATTCTTGAGCAAATACCTTTATATATGCTACAAAGATCTTTCAGGACAGTAGTGACTTGCTCACACATTGAAGACCTTAGGGCCACAGGAAGGAGATCCTGCATTAGGATGTGGTAGTCGTGTGACTTTAGCCCCTGAAGCCTCTTCTCTTTAAAGTTGACACATTTTGCCATGTTAGAAGAATAGCTATCGGGGACTTTCAGTTCAAGTAGTACTTTGCAAAACAACTCCAACTCCGATTTTGACATTGAATAGATTTCAGGAGGTAGGAGCACTTTCCCGTTCGGCAATTCTTCTGGGTGCAACTCATGTCGGATGCCCATTGACTTCAAATCAAGTCGGCTCTTCAGATTGTCCTTTGTCTTCCGATCATCTCCCATAACTGTTCCTATACAATTCTCACCTATATTTTTGCCGATATGCATCACATCTAAATTATGTCTCAGTAAGTTGAATTCCCAATACGGCAACTTGAAGAAAATACTCTTCTTCTTCCATGCACCTAAACTCGTCAAGTTTTGATCCTCATCCTCTCCATATAGATCGGTCTCCTCATCTTGCTCCGGCCTTGCCCTTTTCTTGCCCTTTGTCCTGACTTCTGGTTCCTTTCCATATTTGAATTGATGACC
>JACEHZ010000634.1:0-125000 GCA_017893485.1 Hemerocallis citrina | reverse complement strand
TGACTTCAAATTGCAGTCTAACATGGTAGGAAATTAGACTTGAAGGCCAGATAAAATGATTCTAGTTGACAAATAGGATGATTATAAATCATATGGTAGCGCTACAACTTATGATTATGATCTTCCCTATATGTGAACCAGTCTCAGATTACTTCATTTTTACTAACATGCTTGGAGTAGTCAAGTCCAAATTGTGACTAGTCTGTTACCAGACATTAGTGGAGGCAAACAGAACAATATGTGTCTATGATTCCGAAACTAAACCCTGTTTATGTTTTACAGATGGTGTTCGAAGATATCTTCATCCAGGATGGGTCAGTGGGTAAGCCAATGCCTACAAGGAAAATGATAACGATGGAGGAAGAAATGAAGAAAGTGCTACAGAAGACCGAAGGTGAGGAGAACTCACCTCCACCATCGCTAGACCCAACGGCAGAGCAGCAGAGGATAGCCATCGGGTATCTGGAAAGGGCAAGGGAACGCAGGGACAAAGCGATCCACCGGGCCCAGCAGCAGATCAAATTTCATCAGGCACAGATGACACACCTGAAGAAAGAACGAAAGCAGCTTCAAGACGGTATAACACACCTTCAGAACCGTTGGTGGGGACTTCAGAAGGGTCCCAAGCCAAAAACTACTGGAAAAAACACCAAACCTACTAAAGGAGAATACCCCAAGAGAACAATTGCGACTAAGAGTTGCTACAAATGCGGGAAAGTCGGACACTACAAGTTGCGTTGCCCAGCAGCGATCAAGGGTTGTTTCAACTGTACGGAACTTGGGCATGTCAAGTCAAATTGCCCAGAATTACAAAGGGGATGCTTATTGAGCAAGTAACCGGATAAATGACAAGGTGAAGATAATATGTGGACCTACTATATTTTGAGATCTTTTGGAAGCTGAAGAAGTAATGTAATCAAGTTTAAGTTGTATTTTGGGTTAATGGAAGTTGGTGGACGATGTACTGTTGTAACAAGACATATATATATAAATGGAATTTTGGCAACAGTCTTGTTTGATAGTGGATGGACTCATTCTTTTGTGTCAAAATCTTTTTTGAGAAAATTAAGATGCACACAAAGGGCAATCCCAGAATTAGCTTTGACGGTAGCTACACCGTCAGGGGCAACCCTTACTACAGATCTATGCTATAGGGGATGTAAGCTCCAGATTAGCGGAGAAACCCCAAGTATCGATTTGTTGGAGTTGGGTTTTGCCGGGACAGATGTCACTATTGGCATGGATTGGATGTCGAGGCACATGGCAAGCATTGACTACAAGGAGAAGAAGGTAGTTATTTCAGCTAAAGGAGTGGAACTTGTATTCCACAGGGAACAGTGATCGGAGGCAATGACTTTCGCAACTGCTAGTGAAGTACGGGTACCAGAAGAGGTAAGCAAGATACCAGTGGTGAGGAATTTTCCACTTGTATTCTTAGAGGATTTACCTGGAATTCCCTCACACCGTGATGTCGAGTTTCGCATCACACTTCAACCAAGAAGCGCTCTAGTATCCAAAGCACCCTATCGAATGGCACCAGTAGAGCAAAATGAGATCAAGAAGAAGATTGAAGAGTATTTGCAGAAAGGATTTATCAGACCAAGTGCATCGCCTTGGAGAGCACCAGTATTGCTTGTTAAGAAGAAGGACGGGTCGTCCAGGATGTGTATCGATTATCGGGAATTGAATAAAGTCACTATTCGAAACAAGTACCCAATTCCCAGGATCGATGATTTGTTCGATCAGCTTCAGGGAGCAACAGTATTTTCTAAGATTGATCTACGGTCTGGATATCATCAGGTACGAGTCAAGGAAGAGGATGTACCTAAGACAGCTTTTCGAACTCGACATGGACACTATGAGTTCTTGGTAATGCCGTTTGGAGTGACTAACGCTCCAGCAATTTTCATGGACTTAATGAACAGAATTCTACAGTCGTTTATCGACTCATTTGTCGTGGTCTTCATCGACGACATTTTGGTATATTCAAGGACGGAAAAGGATCATGCTGAACATCTAACAGCAGTCTTGAGCAAGTTACAAGAGCATCAGTTGTATGCCAAATTATCTAAGTGTGAGTTCTGAAAATCGGGAGTTGCATTCCTAGGACATATCCTTTCTAAGGAGGGAGTGGCAATGGATCCTCAGAAGATAGAGGCGGTCAAGGAATGGCCACAACCGAAGACGGTGAAGGAAGTAAGAAGTTTTTTGGGTATGACCAGGTATTATCGGAGGTTTATCCAGAATTATGCAAGGATAGTTGTACCCCTTACAACTTTGACCAAAAAAGAACCAAGGTTTCGACTGGACGGAGAAGTGTGAATAAAGTTTTCAGGAACTGAAGAACCGTTTGATCTCCGCACCTATATTGGTTTTACCTCAGGAAGACAAGGACTACATCATCTACACTAATGCGTTGTATTTGGGGATCGGATGTGTGCTGATGCAGGAAGGCAAGGTTATAGCGTATGGTTCGAGACAGCTACGACCACACGAGAAGAATTATCCAACCCATGATTTGGAACTAGAAGCAATTATTTTTGCTTTGAAATCATGGCGACATTATATCTACGGAGCAAAGGTGAAAATCTACACTGACCACAAGAGCTTAAAGTACATCTACCAGCAGAAGGATCTCAACTTAAGGCAGAGGAGATGGTTGGTTCGAGGTAGGAGAGCGGCAGATGTATGGACTAGAAATTGTGCAACAGACGTCGAAGCAGATCGAGCTTATTCAGAAGAGGCTTCAAGGAGCACAAAGCAGGCAAAAGAGCTATGCGGACAACCGCCGAAGAGAGTTGGAATTTGAGGAAGGCGACTCCGTATTTCTCAAGGTATCGCCGACCAAAGGAGTTATCAGGATTGGGAAAGGCAGGAAGTTAGCTCCAAGATATATTGGACCATACAAGATTCTGAAAAGGATTGGCAGGATGGCTTATAAGTTGGAGCTGTCGGGCGAGCTATCTCAAGTGCATGACGTGTTCCACGTCTCTATGCTACAGAAGTATGTCCCGGATTCGAGCCATCGGTTGCCAGAGGTTCTGAAAGATCTACAGATAAATCTTTCCTGTAGAGAGAAACCAGTCAGGATACTTGATCATCAGGACAAGGTACTGAGAAACCAGGTCATCCCGATGGTCAAAGTTTTCTGGAAGAACTAGTTTGTGGAAGAAGCCACGTGGGAGCCGGAGGGCCGGATGAAGGCCTTATATCCGGATTTATTTTGAGTGTTTCCTATTTTGTGTGTTGTTTTTCTTTCTCCCACTAAGGACGTTCTGGGGACAGAACGATTCGAAGGAGGGAGTGATGTAACACCCCATTTTTGTACGATACCCGAATATATGCATATGTGTATGTATATTGTTAGTATGCGTGCAATTAATTGTAGTATTATGTGTCGATTTTTCCATCGTGGTGGATGGTTAGGGCTACAAGACGGTTCTTGGGAGAGTTGCATTCCAAACATGCACGAGAACGAGACGGACCGAAACTAGTATAATCGCTAGTTCTCGGCACGACGCACATGCAAATATAACATGGTATGGTACTACAGTGAATATAGGTTGCGTGCGCTCGTTAAAACATGCATCTCACACTCGTTGGAGCTCGTTAAGGGTTGTGTTGGGCAGCCAACATAACAAACACAAAACCAATGGGCTTAAGCCATGGTTTTGGTCTACAAAACCACCTAGACCCTAAACCTACCCCCCCCCCTGTCAAATCCGGCCTACCCTCCTATTTCCTTCATTTCCCAATTCATTTCCTCCCTTTTGCACTGAAAATTTCAGAAAGAGAACACCACAAGAGAAGGAGGAGAGAAAGAAGAAGGAAGTGAAGAAGAAGGATCAAAATGAGATTTCCAAGAGAAGAAGCTTGAAGAAGTTCCTTCTACTACTACAACCAAGGGTGAAAAATTTCTCTAACTTGAAATTCTTGTCTTTTAATTAATTTTGATTGCATGCATGCGTGCTAGAATGCATAGGATTGCTCTTCTAAAGGTTAGAAGTAGAAGTCAGAATTGAACTAGGAAAAACTGGTTCGGAGTACCATTTTGTGGATTTTTCCGAGAGCACAATATGATGAATTAGACCATAAAATTAAAATTATTTGTTCTTATATGTGTTACGATCATTCACGATTTATTTCAGATTTTTATATGATCATTTGATATGCTAATAAAATCGTGAGATGGATATGTGTCGTAAGGCAGACTCAGAAAAAGAAAAACAGGATGGCTGATATTGTAGGAATTTTCGTGATTTATTGAAGCATGATATTGACCTGAAATTTTTACTCAATGTTCCTGAATGAATTTCGATGATTTAAAAAAATCAGTAAATTATTTGGATGATTTTAGAGGCATGATAAAAATCGTTCTATAACCAGTAGCTGATGTTGAATTAGAAAACTTCAAGGTTTCTATGGTAACTTGCAATAGATAGTACTCACTGTATAATTGAAATTTTGACATTAGGTACTTGCATGATGTTGGGTATGACATCTAGTTTTACCACCATAAATTTTATGTCAATTGGACAAGTGTGCAATTTACTGTGATTTTGTGATTAAGCACTGTGCTGTTTTCAGCCAGTTTTGATACTCTGTAAAGATTGGGAATTTGAGACCTGTTAGAGGCACATTTTGAGGATCATGACCCAGTAGAGAGTTGTAGTGGACACCTAGACCTTTCCAACAAGACTAGTTTGAGGCAATTCCAGTAAACGGTTGAATTATTATGATTTTCGTAATACTAGACAGAGGACTAGAGTAGAGCCGAGTGCTCTGAATTGGAGAGACCAATTGTGTGAATTGGTGTATCGATGATAGATGAGTGTGTTAGGGTGACTTAATAGTATAATTTGGACTCATGACCAACTAGAGATTTATTGAGGACACCCACACCCTTCTACAGAATTTGAGTTTGTGTCGTTCTGATGAACAAGTAGAATTTTGTGTTAATGGTAAGGCGCAGCCCGTGCACAGGAAGCACGCAGGCCGGAGCTTGAGAAGCTATGTCGAGGACTTAGATGGTTGAATCTAAGCGCGTGATCAACTAGGAAGTTGTATCCTAGGATAATACCTTTCCAGGGTTGGGCTCATACACTCCAATCGGAGTTGTATCGAGAGAGTTATGACCATTTTGAGATTCGGGCAGAAACCCGTAGGTCGCTTAGTCTGGGTTTGGACTAGGGGTTGTGAAAGTATTTTTCCCTTGTGTGTGAGCCGAGTCGGTGAATCGTGTCTAGGAATGGTTGATCTCTGTTATTGAGGTTGTTGATTCCCCAAGTGGGATGTGTGACTCGAGTTAGTCACTAGGGTAAAGGATATCCTGCACCTATCATGTCTATATAATTAGACTTCTGACGAGCATAGGACGTCCGAGCATGTCAGTGAGTGGAGCTCACGGGGCAATTATATATTTACTGCCGGAGTAGCAGCAGGCGTAGGCCATTATGCTGGACGAGTCCAAGTCAGAAAAGTGGCGAACCGGACTGGTATCACCAGGGGCCAGAGGTTGATAGGCAAGTGTAGAAGCAGTTAATTCTTACCCGAAATAATTAGAGTAAGGTAGGGGTTAGAATGGTTTATTAAGGGGTTGGGAAATTGCATTAGTCCTAGTAAACCATAGTCGGTGTTGTATCTTCCAGTCGTAGGGATACGTTCTCGGCCGCTAATGGATTACGTCTCCGGCTCGTATCTCGATCTGTTGATTCCCAAAGTTCTGCCGAAGTAAAGTGCAGGAGGCCCGGAGGATTTGACCTCCCGTGGTGCTCATGTCCCTAAAGCGAGGGTTTTGTGTTTTGTATTTTTTTGGTATATATCAGTTCATTACCCGATGAGGGTGAACACGCATGCGTCAGTCCATGGGTGGACATATGGAACCTAGGGTCGTAAAGACCAGGTTCAATGTGGTTTCTAAGGAGGTCCGTACGCGGGTACCAACTGGCGGTGACTACTTGGGCACTGCAGGGCGGAATTAGACCGACTACTGCAATCTCCTTGGGCGACGGACAGTCTATTGGGAACTGGAGTGTGTACTAGAGTAGGGTGCATGACGAGGGTTCGAATCCCTAAAATTGTGGAGAAAGACGGCTAGATTTAGGGGCGTATGTAGTATGGGATGCATTCGTACTCCAAAGTCTTGCTTGCATTAGAGGTTAGGCATGTGAGTTTGCTGCATCTAGTCATAGGGTCATGTCATAACACTGCACTAGAATCCGAATCCACTAAACCCTTTTTTTGGCACATACTTTTCCTTTTTGCGTAAATTATTGGTTGTGATTGAATTTTAGAGGATCGCTATTATCACCAGCTTTGCGTCAGTCGAAGTACTGACATTCCCCACCTTCTAGGTATCGGTTATACCTTCCGAACAGGTGCAGAGATATCAGAGTCCTGCCGTAGAAACCTGAAGCTGAGGAGCAAGTCCCGGGAGAGCCGATGGGCCGCTCAGCGAAGTTCCGCAAGTAATCGGTCGATTACCATTCCAGGAGGCAGCTGATAGCTTTACAAGAGGAGTTTGTAAATACATGTAAGAAGGTGTAATGAATTGATGTAATTTGTACTCCTTGTCTAAGAACAAGTTATCGGTTGTAATCAATGATGTAATGACTTATTTGGCGAATAAAAAAAGTTTTTAAATTTCCATGTTATTACTGTGTTGAGATGCATTTGAAGGTAAAGATTCTGGAAGGTGTCACGGATGTCCGGTAACGGGGATCCGGGGTGCTACAGTTAGTACAAATTTTATACCATGTTTTCCATGATGGAACTCATAAGTGTATTGTAGACTTAGAAATTTCTACTTTGCAATTGGCTTAGAATCTGGACACAAAATTTTTATGGTATGTTCTAGGATGAGTTTAAAGCGTACTCAAATTTTTTCATATTTTTCTGGGTTCATTTAGTAACCCAACAAAATGGTTCTTTTCGGAACAGAGAATAGTGCAAAAACTGTGTTTTTCCTTGTTCCGAAGTGATGTTTGAAAATTCATATTATGGGATTGGTAAGGTAGCTAAATTTTTACTGGAGGTACTTGGATGTGTTAACAAAAATCATTCCAATTTTCAATTTTTCTGAATTTATTTGCTATATGTAAAAATTAGGTTTTGTCAACTGGTCCATAGCCAAGAACTGGCTCTGTTCTGTTTTAAAGATGAAGTTTAATAAATCATAACTAATTTATGGTATGTAAACATGCAATGAAATTTTATTTGTAACATCTACTATTTGTCTAGATCATATTTCTAAAATTTTAGAGATTATGGACAACATTTGATGAGTTTCCAAAATTAGTTTGTAAACAGAGATTGGCACACTGCCTGAGAATAAAATATGTTTTTCTACTAGATTCAAAAGGCTATAACTCTCTATAAATTTTGAATCTTGAAGTATTTTTTTGATATGTTGAACTTATATATGTCTAGTTTATGAATCCCAAATTTAATAAGTATTGGACTTATGGTTGAATTGTTATTGAACTTTTAATAGGCTATGTTCAGTTAGGTTCAGATTTAGCTAGTCTATGAACTTGCGATTTTCTGGAATTGTGTGTTTAGAATATGAAGAAGTGATCAACTAGAGACTTGTAGTAGAGAGTCTTAGATTTCCAAAACATCTTGAATCATGCAATTTCAGTTTTTGGTGTGAAAGATATGATTTTCCTAAGTTCTAGACAGAACCAGTCCTAGTAGAAGACCTTGTTTTGTTAAGCAAGTTAACTTTCTTGTGCATACATATGATGAAAATAAGGGTTTTAGAGTGCTTTAATGGATGAATTTAAGTAAGTGTTCAACTAGAGAGTTGTAGTAGACATTCACACCCTTCTATATAACCCAAGATAACACGATTTCGATAAGTGAGTAATTAGTTATGCCTATTGCAAGTTGCGAATTGATATTATTGAAGTTTGCATGTTGAGATTTGTGCACACCTGTTGGAAATAGGGTTTTATAGCAAACTAATGACTGAAATTGAGGAAATGACCAACTAGAGAGTTGTAGTGCACACTCATACCTTTCTATAAAGCCCAAAATCTTGAGATTCCAATAAGCAGATATTGTGTTAGGATTTTTTTAGATGCAGCTACTGCAAGATTGTTGGCTGTATATGATAACTGATTTACTAGGGAAATTGTTAACCCTTATGAACTGAATTTGAGATAGTCATCAACTACAGAAGTGGAGTAGAAGTTTATATCTTTTTGTGAGTTCTGAAATCGTCGGATTTGAGTTAGTAGATGATGTGATATGGAAATTTTTACATGCGGCAGTAAGTATGATTGAAGACTGAACTTGGTGAAATTAAGATGTTTGAATATTCTTTTCTTTATAAGCACTTTCAATTGGATTTAGATGTGATTCTCTGTGCTTATAACTCATGATGGAGTCATGATTGACATTTGAGTTGGGATATAATTGTACGACTTGATTGTTGTATTTTCAGCTTTCTACCTCGTCCAGAATGTGTTGATTGCCTAGGTCTGTCAATGATTGAATATTAGTAATTGTGTTTGTTCCAGCTCATTTTTCGGGTATAAGGCGCTCCCTTGGACGCCATTGTACTGCTCGCTGAGATCCGTGGGCTGGGGACATTAGTCGAAGACTTACGGAGGTGTTGGCAATCGAAGAATATCAATTCGCCGTATTGGTTTTTGGTTGACAGACTCATTTCGGGCTCAATTGTTTAGACGTTGAACGAGATTGGGATGAATAGCAGATTTTGGTAACTAAATTTTTCTTCTTAATTTTCACTTGAGGTCCGAGTTGGTGTTAGGGGTGATGCCCTATAATCCAATTTGACGTAAAGGTCAGCACTAGGCGGTGATAACCAGAGTTGTCTCTTCCTGTCGTAGGGATATGGGTTGTGTCTTCTCACTAGCTGAGTACACGGGAGCTGTATCTCACTCTGTTAATTCCTGAGGTACCTTAATAAGAACGAGATGTTCCCTTGTTCAATGTTGGTGGACACAAACGGACCATTGTGGATCTTCGGTGCCATGGGTATGCTGCGATGTATCTGTAAGTTCGTCACGACTTTTGAGAGAGGTTCGGTGCGCCAGTTGTTAGTGACAAACAGGGACTACCCCAAAATTTTATAGCCTCCTCAATCATGTGTACTTATCGGGAACAGGAAGTGTACACTAGTAGAATGCGATGCATAGCGAGGGTTCGAAACCCTGAAACTGAAGAAGACGGCTTGATTTGGAGCGTATATATTATGGGATGCATGCATGTCCAAAGTCTTGCTGACATTAGATTAAGTGCATCTGCTTTCTGTGCATTGTGTACCGTGCATTAGACTTCAGGTCATTGGCATACACTGACACTAGGAAATTAGGATGCATGTTTGTGTTTTCATTCAAAGACTGATTGTGATTGCTAGTTGGAGATCGTTGTTTTCTTATCAGCATTGCGTCAGTATATGTACTAATGTGCCCACTCAATTAGGTGCTGGTTACCGAGTTGCGAGTACGGAGGACTCAATACAAGCAGGGAATCCGAGTGGAGTAGTAATGTTCATGCCTACCATTCAAGCAGGTGCAAGAATATCAGAGTAGTGCAGTGGAAGATTCGAGCTACAGGGCACCACTACAAAACATGTGCGATTTACCGGCGTATATTTCCCGGCATTTTACCATTCGCACCGGGGTAGGGAGTGACCAGGAATGGGGCGTCAGATTGGATGGTTATACACCAGCGGCCTCTATAAAACGTCGGGGAATCATGATATTCACCGGCATTTTATTTATAAATGCCGGTGAATGGTATTATTCACCGGTGTTTTAATAACTAACGCCGGGGAATATATAGATACATTCACCGGCGTTCATAACTTCAAACGCCGGTGAATTAACTGAGATAAATCCCCGCGAACCCTAACATTTCGCTCGCTAATTCCCAAACCTTATTTTCGCCACCTTCGTTTTCCCTCCTTCCTCTCTCTATTTCTCGCGCTTCGCCTCCGACCCTTCGTCATCTTCGACAGCCTAATTCGATTTCCCTCCTCCCTCTCTCTATTTCACGGTGAATTTGCGATCGAAAATCACCACTCGTCGCCCCGCTCTCTCTCTATCTCCTACGCCACCGCTCGTCGCCCCGCTGGTCGGCCCCCTCTCTCTCTTCCGTAATTACTCTTGATTTCTCTCCTTTTCACTGTCAAAGATGCTGAATTCATGCATCTGATGGGCATCTTAGCATGATTTTTTTACCAAAATGGGTTCACTGTCAACTAAGTATGCTGTATGTATACCAAAATCCTCCAAATCTGTACAAGAATTGGGCGGAACAAACCTTGTGCAGGTTTATTTTAGAGCCACAAACATCATGATTTAGTTGGGATGAAGAATTAATAGAGAAACATATATTCTTAGATACTGGAAATTTTCATTTCCTTTTACTGTTAAAGAAACTGAATTCATGCTTCTGATTGTCATCTTAGCATGATTTTTTTACCAAAATGTGTTGACTGTTAAAGATGGATGTTGTATGTATACCAAAATCCTCCAAATCTGTACAAGAATTGGGCTGAACAAACCTTGTGCAGGTTTCTTTTGGAGCCACAAACATCAATGGTTTAGTTGGGATGAAGAATTAATAGAGAAACATATATGCTTAGATACTGGAAATTTTCATTTTCTTTTGCTGTTAAAGAATCTGAGTTCATGCATCTGATTGCCTTCTTAGCATGTTTTTTTTACCAAAATGTGTTAACTGTCAACTAAGGATGCTGGCTGTATACCAAAATCCTCCAAATCTGTACAAGAATTGGGCGGAACAAACCTTGTGCAAGTTTCTTTTGGAGGCACAAACATCATGATTTAGTTGGGATGAAGAATTAATAGAGAAACATATATGCTTAGATACTGGAAATTTTCATTTCCTTTTACTGTTAAAGAAACTGAATTCATGCATCTGATTGTCATCTTCGCATGATTTTTTTACCAAAATGTGTTGACTGTCAACTAAGTATGTTGTATGAATACCAAAATCCTCCAAATCTGTACAAGAATTGGGCGGAACAAACCTTGTGCAGGTTTCTTTTGGTGGCACAAACATCAATGGTTTAGTTGGGATGAAGAATTAATAGAGAAACATATATGCTTAGATACTGGAAATTTTCATTTTCTTTTACTGTTAAAGTAGCTGAATTCATGCATCTGATTGCCATCTTAGCATGATTTTTTTACCAAAATGGGTTCACTGTCAACTACGGATGCTGTATGTATACCAAAATCCTCCAAATCTGTACAAGAATTGGGCGGAACAAACCTTGTGCAGGTTTATTTTGGAGCCACATACATCATGATTTAGTTGGGATGAAGAATTAATAGAGAAACATATATGCTTATATACTGGAAATTTTCATTTTCCTTTACTGTCAAAGATGTTGAATTCATGCATCTGATTGTCATCTAAGGATGCTAGTTGTATACCAAAATCCTCCAAATCTGTACAAGAATTGGACTGAACAAACCTTGTGCAGGTTTCTTTTGGAGCCACAAACATCATGATTTAGTTGGGATGATGAATTAATGGAGAAACATATATGCTTAGATACTAGAAATTTTCATTTTCTTTTACTATCAAAGAAACTGAATTCATGCATCTGATTGTCATCTTAGCATGATTTTGATTGTCATTTTCATTTTCTTTTACTGTTAAAGAAGCTGAATTCATGCATCTAAAGATTTAAGATCCAGGATGGCAAATTTTGATTGGGCTGTGATTGGATTGTTTAGTGGTTGTCATCTATGTTCTTAATTGGGCTGTGATTAGAAAGAGAGGGCTCGAGTGGAGATCTGGAAATCCATATAGAGACATCTCGTTTATAATAATTTATTATTATTGTTGTTCTTGTCGCTCTTGCTGTTGTTGCTGATGTCTCTTTATGTGCGTTTGCTGAAGAGAAAGCAGGGTTGAGAGAGAGATGAGGAAAATGCCTCTATGTTAGCCTGGTGTATCCTCATTCTCTACCATTCTCTGTTTCCATTTCTGGCTTCTATATTTGGTTTCCTTCCACGATGACAGTTCCTTAAAACTACACTTGATATGAGCCCCTTCTTATTTTACTTATTTTTCTTATATTTGGTTTACTGTTGAACTAAATTATTGTTTTTTTTTCATAGAGCGGTCACCCAGATCAAGGAAATTCTGATGATCAGCACTGAAGCTACTCGAGGGGTATGGATCTGTGGTCGGCAGCCTCTAGTTGTTGTTGTTATGTTTTGTATTGTTGTTTTAAGTAGTTGTTGAGATATTTGGGATGTTAATTACTGTATTTGTTAATTATGATGTTAATTAAGTGGTGAATTTGGACGATTAATGGACTATGTGTGAAACTTTATTATCTTAATTAATTCTTGTGTTTGGTTGTGATTTGCGCATTAGTATGCCTGAAATTGGTTGATTCAGTTGTGAATTAGTTTACAGGTTTTTTAAATGAAATTGTGAATTGAAATCGAAAGAAAAATTGGAGCAGGAAAAACCAACGGGCATACACCGGCGTTTCATAGAACGCCGGTGTATCTAATTGTTTAGTTGAAAATTTCGTTAGAGAGGCGTTTCCACACAGGCGGGTGTACCTGTAAGTTGCAGCACTCCTAAGATACACCAGCGTTTTATAAAATGCCGGTGAATATCTATATGGCGGCGTCTTACGACACGCCGGTATTTGTAAGTAGGGAAAGAAGGGCGCTTAGAAACAAGCATACACCGGCGCTCTATGACCGCCGGTAAATATTACACATTCCCCAGTGTTTGTACAATCGCCGGTGAAAAGATATATACCGGCGGTATGTGACCGCCGGTGAATGTATATTGGGGGAAAGAACGGCACCCAGAAATCGCCATATACCGGCGTTTGTCTGGCCGCCGGTGTATTTTAAAGATATACCGGCGTCCAGTAAAAATGCCGGTGAATGCGCCTATCTTTCCGCGACGCTCGATTCGGTGGCATTTGCACCGGCGTTTTTATAAACGCCGGTGAATGTTTCACCGGCGTAAAAAACCGCCGGTGAAGGTCTAAAAAAATGCCGGCGAATAGGTTCTGTGTTGTAGTGCACATCTCAGGGAAGCAGCATGACCACTCGATGGAGTTTCCAGTAGAGAGCAGTTGACTACCGTTCTGGGTGGCAGACGGTAGCTGTTACAATGTAGTATCTGTAATAAGTTGATGTAATTTGTATTCCTTATTTTAAGAACAAGATGTAATTGTTTAATGTAATGACTTGATGGCAATAAAAAGTTTTTAATTTTCGTGTTTTTACTGTGTTGAGATGCAAGGCAAAGATTCTGGTTGTGTCACAAATTTTCGGTAACGGAGATCCGGGGCGTTACAACAAGTTCATCCTCCAAAATTCACTCTGTCTAAGTATCTGTGACTCCAACAACGAGGCAAAATATAAGGCACAGCAAGTTCAGAGTCCAGCTCTTTCCTAGAGTTGCTCCTAAAATTCGCTAACCCTAAATAACAAGTTTAGAGTTCAGCTAGAGCTGCTATCAAAACTCGCAAACTCCAAAGGCAAGTTTGGAGTCTAGCTACTCCCAAAACTCGTTAATTCCAAAGGCAAGTTCGGAGTCCAGCTAGAGCTGCTCCCACAACTCGTCAACTCCAAAGGTAAGTTTGGAGACCAGCTAGAGCTGCTCCCCAAAACTCGCTAACTCCAAAGGCAAGTTTGGAGTTCAGCTATAGATGCTCCCACAACTCGCTAACTCCAAAGGAAAGTTTAGAATCCAGCTAGAGTTGTTCCCACAATTCGTTAACTCCAAATGCAAGTTCAGAGTTCACCTCTTCTCTAGAACCACTCCCTTAAACTCACTGCTTTATTTAGTGGGTGGTAATGCAAAGAAGGCAAGAGTAAAGAAAAAGACACAAGGGAAGATCTCTATTTCATATCAACACTCTAATACATAGTTCGAAAGCTAAGTGCACCTCTGCGCGGCTGAGCACCTCAGTGCCACAATACCCCTCGACTCAATTAATCTCTTTTGTATCAGAGCTTCTCTTCTTAGCCCCTCGTTAGCAAATCTTCTCTTCTTAGCCCCTAGGTAGAAAAGCTCATCGGTGGCCCATCTCCTCGATGGCAAAGCTCCTCGGTGCCACTAATCCCCTCGATGGCAAAGCTCCTCAGTGCCACTAATCCTCTCGATGGCAAAGCTCCTCATCTTAGACCCTCAATAGAAAAACTCCTCAGAGCCACATTCCTCATCGGCACCATAATGCTCCTTAGCACCATTAATCATCTTTGTGGCACAGCTCCTCTTCTCAGCTCCTCGGTGGCACTTCTGTCATCCGATAAGGGAGTTTGATGCTTTCGACCAATCAGTGACGTCCATTTGTCTCATGATTCGTGCTACCAATCAGATTCGTCCATCTGTTCCTTCTCTCATTCCCACCTTAAGAAGAAGAAGAAGATGAAGAAGAAGAAGAAGCAAAAAAAAAGGGAAAAAGAGAAAAGAATAAGAAAAAACTGCATAGAAAATATGCTACACCTCGTAAATTAGAACATTTTTACGTGTGAAAATGTGTAAAAGATACGTCTACCCACATGGCTAGATCACAGTTGCTCGATGAGGAAGAAGTGGCGTATTCGCAGCCCTCCACCGTTCATCATGCGCGACGCACATGGCAATCCGAACCCAACGACTGCATGCTAATGTGGATTGCTGACGTGGCGAGCCCAGCTAATGTGGCAGATGACGGGGCACACTGAAGTGGCCGAGCCCAGCTAACGGGGCGACCCAAATTGTCCGACTTTGCGCAAACGTGGTGGGGCCCAGCTGACGTGGTATACTAATGTGGCACTAATGTGGCGGGGCCCAAATGACGTGGTCCACTGACGGTCCCCACCCTCCTCGGCATCGATCACGTTATACGAGGAGAGCAGGTTGCTTCTTACCCCTACTCGATCGCCTAAAAAACTGTGCCCTTCCATCTCCGCCGTCTGATCTGCTTAAAAATCTACTCTTACCCCCTCAACAGAAAATACTTATTTTCTGATATCATGCTGACGTTAGCAACCTCTTCACGACAAGTAGTAGTCGTCCGATCGCACCATGATTCGTGCATGGGTATGTTTTTTAATTTAAAATTCTGAATAATAATTATAAATTCTAAAAATTTAATTCTAAATTTTAAAAATAATTATGAATTAAGAAATTTCAATTAGAAATCCAAAAAGTAATTGTAAACTGGAAAAAATGATTTAAAATTATGAAAATAATTAAAATTTTGAAAACTTAATTAAAAATCTAGAA
The DNA here is from genome assembly GCA_017893485.1 of Hemerocallis citrina. Taxonomy (NCBI): domain Eukaryota; kingdom Viridiplantae; phylum Streptophyta; class Magnoliopsida; order Asparagales; family Asphodelaceae; genus Hemerocallis; species Hemerocallis citrina. The sequence goes on along the minus strand of JACEHZ010000634.1, from coordinate 109,742 downwards.
AAAATTAGAAAAATAGTCACTGTCCCTATATCTTCGAACAAAGCTCTTAACTTCTCCCATTGCCCCCCGAAAGTCTGGAAAGCTCTCCAGATCATCTAAAACAGAGCAAACTACTCTTCAAAGGCCGCGAAATTTGACCTTCAAGAATAGGGGGCTTATGATATTGGTAAAAATTGCAACAAAGCAGAGTCGTACGATTCAGCCCGTATCCCAAAGCTTCTAGGGGCATAAGAGTAACTTTACAGCAATTGCAGGCCCACTAGAGGACATGGGCCGCCTCCAGGCCCATCAGCTCAACCAGGCCATGAAATAAGGTCTACTTACAGTCTAAGCAAGAGGGAATTTCCATCCTATTAGGGTTGTCAGTCAAATCCCCCCTAGAACAACGAACTCTAACTCTTCAACAAGGGAAGAGTATCCAGCTATATCTCTTCAAAAATGAGAGTAACTAACTCTATCTCATCACGAAGAAAATCTGAAGTTTAATCCCAAAAAGATACTCTTTTAAGTCTATCTTCTGGACTAAATCCTAGGTTATGAATATAATACACCTCCATCAAAGTCATGTAATCATTTTTTTGCTATCAAAACTCCTCTCTTTTTTCTGAGTTACTGACTTGGGCATCTGAGGGTCTTTCGCCGAGGCCAACCCCGGTGTTCATACTTTGTGCAAGTTCGATGATGACATCTCAGCCTTCCAATCTAAATTTACACACTCACAACGATTTAGATTCAGATTAAAAAGACTTCAGTCATCACAATTCAGATCTGATCGACGATTCAGATTGTAAGGTTTTTTTCTAAAAGAATTTATTATCTAATTGCTACTGCACCAGAAAAAACTTGCAACAAGAACTTGGGATGATTTTTCCTTACTAGATTAATTTTTAAATTTAGCCGAACGTACATTTCCAACAACAAAGACAACAACAACAAAAGACAAAAAATAATAAATAAATAAATAAAATTAAATTAAAAAATATGACACATTACACACCTACTGTTTAGCAACAAAAAAAAATAAAAAATACAACACTTCCTATAAGGTTCTATAAGGCTAAAAATCCAATTTGATAGGTATACTCCCCACAAGACATCCTATAGAGCCAAAACTTCAACTTAGCAAACCTATCATTAGGTAGTTGATTAAGTAAAAGATGACTAAGCAAATGATAACATGTCTTTTTAAAAGTCATTCCTCCTCTTGGCTCCATTAATCAACCAAAGGAACAGTTCTTTATTGATTTATGCATCCCTCTCTGTCGCATATTGACTGAATTTTTTTTTCGGTAAATAACGTTTAGGCCCCTGGTGCTGCACTAAATTTTTATTAGACCCGTTAACTTTTTCAATCTTACTATAAGCTCCTAAAACAGTACACTGCAACATCTTTCTTCTAAAAAAAGTACATTGTTCCTAACAGAAAATGATATAAATGGCAAGACAGTAATTTTGTTGGAGGCATCCAATTTTCGGATGAAGTACTTTTCATCGAAGAGTTTTCGAGTAATTTAGATTCCCGATAAAATTTCTCTTATCTCTAATATTATAAAAAAATAATTAGGGTTATTGTTTGTAGACAACTTGTAATTTGTAGACATTCATTTAACTATCTGATCTCAACCATTCATTTTTAAGTGGGAGTTATATTAATCGTTCATTTACTCAACTGTTGTTAGTTACTATAATACCCTCAAATTTCAAATTTCTGTACGATATAATTATTTACAAAAGTGTCACTCATATAAAATAAAAGTTTGTGCCACTATGGATAATTTGTAAAGAGTATGTGATCAACAAAGGAAGGCCTTAGGTACGAGGCCAGATTACGTTTTATTATTTACTATATACAAAAAAAAAAGTTTAATTAGAACGTGAATCGCACGTGCAGATTACTAGTTATTTTTAATTATAACCTATAAACCCCTCGCTTATCTCCTATTTTAATGGGAGAGCAGAGATTTGTAATCAAATAAGCTTTAACTTTGTAATCAAATAAATCGGTGTAATACATCCAACCTAATCCAAACAAATATACATGTGCACCGCATGTGTCACCCAAATCAAAACATTCAAAAACGTTTATTCCTCTCCCCTTCGCGTTTATTCCTCTCCCTCATTGTTTCTCTCATTCTCTCATGCACCGCCGGTGATGAGGAGATCGGTTCAAGACAATTCAGGCATTTGTACCAGTGCAGGCATTGTTTGGGACAGTTGCTTCATTAGTTTAGTATTTTATTCAGTACTTATATTTATTTTGTTAGCAACTATAGTCATTTGTAGTAGTTTTACGATTTGCACCATTTCTTTTATGCATTAGAATATTTTTGATATTTGTATCAAGATTGTTTTAAGCCTATATATAGGTCTTGAGAATAATGAGAAGTTATGCTATTTGATAAAAAAAATTATTGTGTTTAGTTATTGCTCTTTATTATCTTTTTGTGTGAGATGTTGAGATACAGTTTTAGGGTTTGTGATAAGCCCTAAGTTACACCCCCAAATCCCCAAATTAAAAAAAAAAAATCCTAACCCCAATTAATCAGAATCCTAATATCCTCATCCCCACACTCTCTCTTCTTCTTCTTCCCGTTCCCTTATCCTGAAACCCAACAACCCAGTCGCCATCGCTTCCCCGCTCAACCTCCGAACACATCCCCGAATCCCCAACACCAATCGAACCACCGCTTGCCACCATTGACTACCCCGCTGCCTCTCCCTCACCCCGACGAAACCCTAATCCCCAAATTACCACCACTTTTAAACCCTAAATCCCAAATCCAAATCCCCGTCAAACACCCACTTCCCAACCACCGTCGACTCCATTGCCTCGCCATCTCCACAGCCACTGCTGTTGCCCCCGAGCCCCTCTCCTTCATTGCAACACGCAAGCACCACCTAAGTCCCCGAGCGACCACCCCACCGCCAACTACCTCCGTCGACATCAACCACCACCTCTAATCGGTTTTCGTAGCTGATCATTGTCTCGATTCCACAACCCGACCCCTGAAGCAACTGGCTCCTCGCTGTTCTGCCATCGCAGCCGCTCCTTTTCCGCAATTACACACCTCCTGGAAACCTGGTAAACTCTTTTCTCTTCTCAAATATTTGTGTTACTGCATTATCATCTCTATAATATTATCTGATTTATCTGTTATCCACAAATATTGAGAGCGTGTGCTTATACTTACTAATTAGAGTACAAATCATTATTGCATTTTTTACTTGCTAAGAACACTTAGGTATATAATTATTGATTGTTAGAACTAAATCGTTAATTGGGCTTGTTAAACCTAGTTCAATTCTTGAAAATTAATCGAACCGATTAACTGTTTTAATTTCTAATTTGATCTGCATTATATGTTGGTAAACTTAATCTTATAATATTCTTGGAAATTCTCTTCTTAGGGTTAAGTTGACAACATTTTGGTATTAGAGCCAGGTTTTTAAAACCCTATTCTTGCATCATTTAATAATAATTTTTGCATTCATTTAGGATCGCTTTAGATTCCTTTTTATTATTTTTCTTACTTTCTTATAGATCATTATATATATATATATATATATATATATATATATATATATATATATATATATAATAAAACACAAAGAAAGCTATCAAGTGGTTCTTATTTAATATGGTTGAAATCAATGGTCCAGATCTAACATCACAAACATATTTTTCAGCTCAAAAGTCCCCCCCCCCCCCCCAAATCTCAAATTCAAATCTCCCCAAAACAACTCCTTTATTTATTTATTTATTTATTTACTTCTCTCTCTCTCTCTCTCTCTCTCTCTCTCTCTTATTCTCTCTATATTTACTTAGAAATATATATTTATATATTTTCAGATTTCAAATTTGTAAATTTTCAAAAAAAATTTCGTTTTTTTATTTATTATGTTACATTGAAAATAGCAAATATCTCATCAACAGTTAAATTTCATCATTTTCCACACTCAAAGTTCTAAGAAGTTGGATTTTACACCCCCATTTATAATTATTTTTCAACATATACTAATGGAAAGATGGACTTTTATTTACAACTAATTATTGTTTTACTATTCAAAGTTGAGCTACGTAATTGTTGTTTTACTGTTTACAAGACTTTCATATGTTGTATCGTTCTGAAGACGTGATGTAGGCACGTGTCCACCGGAAAATCTAGCATATATATAAAACTTAAGTGTATTTAGGACTGAAAGCTGAACCCCATCCACGCCCATACAAAGTATCTTGGATTGATGCGACAACTATCCAAGTAACACATTGATGTTTGGTCCCTGTGAACTTCAAAGCTTAAAAAGAGCAAATTTGGTGTGATGTGCTCAAAATGGATGTGGGTCAAGTCATTTTAGGGAGACTTTGGATGTACGACCACAATGTGATCATATATGATCGATCCAACCAATGTGTGTTCCAGCACGACGGACTAAAAATAAAGCTCATAGCCATGAGACCATGAACTGGTCCAGCTGAAACAACACCAGCTCCCTCCAGAAAGGACAAGCAAGTAACGTATATGGGTAAAAATGAACTCACGAAAGAAATTGACAAAGGGGCTACAAATCTTCTACTCACAGCGAGAGAAGTCCTTAAAGATCCTAAATCACTCATTCCGCCTCAAGTTACTCCTATCTTACAGGAATTTGCAGATGTGTTTCTTGGTGACCTCCCCAACCAGTTGCCCCCACTGCATGACATCCAACACGCTATTGATCTGGTTCTGGGAGTGAGTCTTCCTAACTTGCCACACTGTCGGATGAATCTGACAGAACACGCTGAGTTGAAAAGGCAAGTTGATAAGTTATTGGCAAGGAGCTTCATCAGAGAAAGCTTAAGTCCTTGAGCTGTTCCTGCTCTATTGATGCCAAAGAAAAATGGAACCTGGCGTATGTGTGTAGACAGTTGTGCCATAAACAAAATCACAGTAAAGTACTGTTTTCTCATTTCCCGTTTGGATGACAAGTTGGACATGATGTCTGGTGCCACAATCTTTTCCAAGATTGATCTTAAAAGTGGCTACCACCAAATACATGTTCATCCTGATGATGAATGGAAGACTACCTTCAAGACGAAGGAAGTCCTGTACGAATGCATGATCATGCCGTTTGGAATGACGAATTCCCCAAGCACGTTTATAAGAATCATGACGCAAGTACTCCGTCCCTTTATGGGAAAGTTCCATGTGGTATACTTTGATGATATTCTCATTTACAGCCGATCCGTTGGGCAACATCTTGATCATTTGAGACAGGTCTGTGGTATTTTGAGGAAGGAACAACTTTATGCTAATCCTACCAAATGTACCTTTCCCTCCGATCAAACTATCTTTCTGGAATTTATTGTGTCTGCCAGAGGAGTATCCGCTGACCCAGAAAAGATACGAGCTATTACTGAATGACCTGAGCCCCGTAATATTCGTAATGTACGGAGTTTTTATGGTCTTGTCACCTTCTATCGTCAGTTTGTGCAAGGATTTAGGACAATTATGGCTCTGATAATCGACGGTTTGAAGAAAGGTGAATTCGTCTGGTCGAAAGAAGCCACGAAAGCCTTCAAAGAGATCAAGAAAAGAATGACTCAAACACTTGTCATGAGGTTGCCTGATTTCACTAAAGTTTTTGAAGTAACATGCAATGCTTCTGGTATTGGTATAAGAGGAGTCCTCAGTAAAGAGTCATCCTGTTGCTTATTTCAGCGAAAAGCTAAACAGAGCAAATTAAAAATACTCCACTTATGACAAAGAGTTCTATATGGTAATTCAGTCACTTCGCTATTGGCGACATTACCTCGTACCGCAAGAAATTCATCATTTTCTCATACCATGAGGCCTTAAGATTCCTTACTTCTCAACAAAAGTTGAACCCGAGACATGCTCGATAGATAGAGTTCCTATAAGAATATTTGTATACCATTCGACATACAAAAGGGATTGATAATAAGACCGCAGATGCGCTAAGTCGTTGTCACATGATCTTATGTACACTCGGCACCAAAATTATTGATTTTGATATATTAAAAGATGAGTATGTCTCCTGCCCAGATTTTTACGAGATCTACACCTCTTTGAATGATGACATCACTCGAGTGATAGATGACTATTTCTTGAAAGATATTATCTCTTCTATCACTCCAAACTGTGCATTCCTAGTACATCATTACGAGAGTATCTTGTTTGGGAATTGCACGCTGGTGGTCTTGCTCGAAACTTTGGGCATAGCAAGACCATTGATGCTATGGAACATAGGTTTTATTGGCATAAACTAAAGAGAAACGTTGCGAGACTTATTAACAGATGTCATACTTTTCAACTCGCCAAGAAACAAAAACATAACACATGCCTGATAGTCTGTTACATGTTCCCAGTTGCCCTTGGGAAGATGTGGGTATGGATTTCGTGTTAGGCTTACCGAAAATACAAAAGAAATATGATTCTATTCTTGTTGTCGTGGACCATTTTTCTAAAATGGCCCACTTCCTCCCATACTCAAAAACTTTCGATGCCTCTCGTGTAGCTTAGATTTTCTTTGATAATATTGTGAAGCTACATGGGTTGTCAAAAACCATTGTGTTCGATAGGGATGTAAAATTCAAGAGTTATTTTTGGAAGACTCTATGGCATAAGATGGGTACGAAATTGAAGTTCTCTTCAGCCTTCCACCCAGAGACTGATGGACAGACTGAGGTTGTCAATCGGAGTCCTGGCAATCTCTTACGTACTCTTGTGGGAGAAAACTTAGGAACTTGGCACTTGAAATTGGCTGTTGTTGAATTTGCCTATAACACATCCAAAAACAGAACCACCGGCATGAGTCCACACGAAGTTGTGAATGGTTATAGTCCTAGACAGCTCATAGATCTTGTCCCCATGTTACAACATCACAGAGTCTCAGAGTCTGCATCTACATTTGCATCCTGCATTCATGACTTGCATAGAGAAATTTCAAGAAAATTAATGAGAATAATTTTAACTACAAGCTAAAAGTAGAAATTAGAAGGAAATTTAAAACTTTTAATGTGAGTGACGAAGTGATGGTTCAGATTCGTCCGGAATGGTGTCCAACTGGATCTGTTAAGAAGTTGAATGCACGTGCTGCATGCCTGTTACCGCTGATTTCGGTGTGGGGGTAAACAGATAGAATTTGTGAGTCCGAGAAAAACCTGAACAGTTGACTCAGCCCTCTTGCTCCCGCCGCAACCTGCAAGGAAGTGCGAGACACCGGGGTTGATTCCGGCGACGCACCCTCCGACGCTCTTGTCAGTAATCAGAAAAAGATTAAGAAAGAGCTTAAGTGGTGAAGAAGTGATTAACCTGGTCTTGGTGGTAGAGGGGTTGTATTTATAGTCGCCTTTGGAACGGTTAGGGTCCTGATTTCCTGCCTAATAGCCAGGAGGGAAATCCTCCTATTCTGTTTTAGGAAGTTAGACCCTGATTCCCTGGTGAGAGCCAATCAGGCTTGTTGATTTGATTTAGTCAAATCAGTGGCCCTGATTCTCCTCTTGGTGGTCCGGGCTTGTATCGGGTCAGGACCCGTGCCCAGTTGAAGTGGATCTATTTGCGGGTGGTTGGTTCTGTGAGAAGGAGGCCCAATACCCGTTTTGGATCCATCTGTATGTGAAATTACCTTTTCACCCCTGTGCTTCAAGATTCGTGCTCAATCTGGACGGTCCCGATTTAACCCCATTTTTAGCCATATCACGAGCCCCCCACTCCTAAAGACTGAGTGTGATCAGACTTTGGGGAGTAGTCTATCTGTTTTAGTGGCTGGTGGAGTTGTATCGGAGTCCAAATATGGGATTTTGAATCTGGAAAGGGGGTAGTGAGGTAATTTTTTGACGCCGCTTGCTGTTCTCTGGCCACATCGGGTATTTGGGGGTTTTTATCTATTTTTTCGGACTATTTATTTAATTTTGCGACGTGTTCACTAATCGTTCGGGGGCTTTTAACAGTACATTCTAGGTAATAATTGTTCGTTCAGGGGTTCGAAAACGTGCCCCCAAATTTCCAATTATTTTCCAGAATTTTAAGTTAATTTTCCCGAATTTTTAGCAATTTTTTCGCAATTTTTAAATAAATAAAACGATTTAAATAAATAAAAAACGATTTAAATACCGATTGATGACGTGGCTCGATCTGAGCCGTTGATCATGGACGAGCGCGAATTTCGGAAAGATCTAATGGCTGTTACCGCTCGGCAGCGTTTTTCTCCGTTTACAAGCTCGAAAAGGGGCTTGCTCGGCTGCCGACCGGAGGTAGGGGGTTCGACAGGCTGAGCAACGTGGCGCTATCTGAGCTGTCGGATGCTGGTGCGCATCTCGAGACGGGCGCGGTTCCCAAGAAAACACTATCTTGTCTTTTAGCGCACGTGGCGCAATCTGGGCCGTTCATCATCGGGAGCGCGAATTTCTGAGAGATCCAACAGTTTAAGTAGCTCGGTGTCTTTTTTCCCCATTTACCAGCTCGGGAAGGCACTTGCTTGGAAGCCGACCGAAGGAGCGTGGCTTCGGTCGTCCGAGCGACGTGGCATTATTTGAGCTGTTGGATGTTGGCGCGCATCTCGAGACGGGCGCAGCTCCTAAGAAAACACTATCTTGTCTTTTAGTGCTCTCGGCGAGATCTGGGCCGTCTGATTGAGATCAGGTGCGAAAGTTGAGGGGAAAGTGAGTTTTCCCCGTTTGCACGCTCGGGAAGGCACTTGCTCGGCGGCCGACCGAGGGCCTGTGGTTTTTGGCAATCCGAGATGGCTCTGTTCCCAATGGTATTAATGGTGCTTCGGGACTTGCGCGGCGTTCTGCCTTCCCGATGTCATTAAGGATAATTCCTTTAATTAATGCGCGGCGTTTCAACTTCCGAGGGTCATAATGGCTGGTTCTTGGAGGCAGGCTATAAGTACCCCACTCCCTTTGTCATTTCAATCACCATCAGCATAGAGTTTCACACCTCGGAGGTATCTGCCCTGGGTAGCTTCTCCTTTGAGGTCCAGGGGGGTGGTTGCTCTTCTGCCTGGTTTTCCCTCTGTTCCTGACGGCCCCAAAGTGGATGTCAGGAGCGGGGGGGAACGAGGCAGTAGTGGCGACGACCATAGTTCGGACCTGAGGGACGAGTTACTTCAGAAGGACGGGTGGTCGCCCTGTTGTCTTATTCTTCTCCCGTTCCTCACTGCTCCGAAGGGGGTGTCAGGAGCGGGAGGGGATAGGGCAGTAGTGGCGACGACCATAGTCCGGACCCGAGGTGTGGGATACTTCGGAAGGATGGGTGGTCGTTCTTCCACCAAGATCTTCTGCTTTCTTTGGTCGCTCCGAAGTGGGTGTCTAGGTAGGCGGAGGTCTTGGTGGGAGAGGTGATGATCCATGTCCGATGCCGATCTCCGGACCATCCGAGTCCGTTTGTTGCAACTGTGAAGGCGCCGTTGCCAGAGTCCCCTGACAAACCGAGCCTTCCAGTTGCAACCAACTAGCTCGGAATGGTGCGCTTCTCCACCATGAGTCTTGGCTCGGGCTTCCGGACCGTCCGAGCCCGTTGTTAGTAACTGTGAAGGCGCTGTTGTCAGAGTCCTCTGACGAGCCGAGCCTTCCAGTTGCTACCAACTAGCTCGAAATGGTGCGTTTCTTCTGATCTTTGAGTGTTGATGGGCCCCCTTCCATCTCTGTCTTCCTTCCGGGCTGATGGCTTCTGATGGATGTCAGCCCGGAGGAGTTAGAGATGGGGAGAGCGCCGATCTGTTTTTGACCGGGGCCCATGGGTCGGCGGAATACCGACTGAGGCACGGGACCCGGGGGGTGCTCGCCGAGGGCGGTGCCTTAAAACTTTGAATCAAAATTTTCCTGGTTCCTTTAGACATAGGTGGGGCATCCGAGGGTTCAATCGTCCGAGCGACGTGGCGCACCCTGAGCCATTGGATGATGGCGCGCATCTCGAGACGGGTGCAGCTCCCAAGAAAACACTATCTTGTCGTTTAGTGTTCTCGGCAAGATCTGGGCCGTCTGATCGAGATCAGGCGCGAAAGTTGAGGGGAAAGTGAGTTTTCCCCGTTTACACGCTCGGGAAGGTACTTGCTCGGATTCCGACTGGACCCTATTGCCGGCGTGTTCGGATTGCTTGTGGCTCGGATTCAGATTCCCTGGAGCCGAGCTAGTTGACTTGGTGACGGAGATAGTGGTGATGGGCCTTCGCGACGTTTCGAGAGCGGCCCAAAAGTCGCGAACTTTCGATTGGAAGTCCAAGGGACGTCCCAATTTTACTATAAATCTTCACCCCCCCCTTAGACCAAGTCTCACTTTTCACTTTTACTCTCTCTCTTCAGTTTTTACTTTGCTTCGAAGCTTTTAGCTCTCTGGTGGCGTTGCTAGCTGTCGCTGTAGCGTTCCTAGTTTCCGGCGAATTTTCCGACCGCACCTGTCGCTTCAAGGTCAGTCTCTTTCCCTTCTCTTTTAGGAAAAATGGTTAAGATTTCGGCTGAGACCCCCGCCTCGGAGCAAGCCGTTGGCCGAGGGGATAAAGGGAAGGGAGTAATGGAGCCGAGCGAGCAAGACGTTGTTCGTCCGGATAAAGAGGGTGAAGTGACCGAAGTGCCCGAGGAAGTCGTGGCGGAGTCCCGAAAGGGTAAAGCCGTGATCACGATAGTGGAAACACCGAAGAGAGCGGGGGCATTCGGTCGGCAGCCCATCGCCGTGTCGAACGTGGGAGGCATCTGGGATTACGCCGAGGATACCTTGGAGAGAGTTACCCAAGGCACGGCTAAGCTGGTGGAGGAGAACGAGCCTAGGGAGCTGTCCGAGGTTGACCACAGGATCTCGACTCTTACCGAGACCGATCTTCGCCTGATCCGAGAGGGTTTCCGGATCCCGCTTGAGTATGTACTGCTCCTTCCCGGGCCAGGGTTCCGAGCCAACACAAAGTCCTCGTCGGACGTATGTGTCTTTCCGGTCGACTCCCTCATTGCCGGGCTCCGCTTTCCCCTCCACCCGTTCGTGGTTGAAGTCTTGGTCTGGTACGGTTTGAGTCCCGCCCAACTGATGCCGAACACATGGAGGCACATCGTGGCGTTCGTCCTTCGATGCCAGGAGGTCGGCGCCAAGCCGACTATGTTCCTCTTCCGGAGTCTCTTCCGACCTTGCCAGCCGAGGCGGGACGAGCAGAGGTTTTTCCTTTCTCCTCGGACGGGGGTTAAGTTGATCGAGAACCCGGACTCGATCAAACATTAGAAGGAGAAGTACTTCCTCGTCCGAGCTCTGACGCCATGGGTGATACCGACGGTTTGGGCGAAGGAAGGTCTGCCCAAGCGGGCCAAGAGAGAGGTGCCGCTGAGTGATGAGGACAAGGAGGTCCAGAAGAAGCTCCTCGCCCTGCCAGCGCTAAGCTGGAAAGATATCACAGAGGAGCATCTGTTCCATGGGGGTCTCAGTCCGATCGACCCTCGTATGCTTCTGGTATTTATACTCTTTGTTTAAAGTTCATGAAAATCTTTCTAAGTTTTTTCATTCGGCTTTTGAAGAGACGATGAAGCTCGATTACAAGGCTCTGGTGGCGAAGGGCAGGGCAGAGCAGGAGAAGAAGAAGAGGCCGTCGGCAGCGCCTCAGGACAGCCGAGCTTCGAAGAAGCCCTCGGTTGTGAAGGCTGCCGACCAACCGAAGGTCGCGGTCCTCAAGGAGGGGGAGATCGAGCAGGGGGGGTCGTGGTCCCCGAGCAGGGGGGGTCATGGTCTCCGATCCCCTTGCCTCGGATGCGCCTGCACCGACCCCGGAGGCGGGTGCTCCCGGTTCGTCGAGCAGCGTGTTCGGGGTGAAGGATGCGCTACACCTCCCAGTTCTGCCCCTTACCGCCGATGCAGAGAAGATCTTGACCGAGCGTCATAAGCAGATCTTCGTCCCCGACTGGCAGGTGATGAACGTCGATGGCTTCTTGGGCGACGGGAACATCTGTATGGAGGCGGTGAGGCACCTGCCGACCCCGAAGGATCGAGCAACCCTGAAGGCCGGGATTGCAGGGGACGCCGTGATGCAGATTGCCCGGAATACCATGTCGGTAAGTAGGCCGAGCTCTTCTTTGTCCAAATTTCTTCCTTAGAATTTCTCCAAGTCCTTGGATTCGGATTTTAACGTGTTGTTCTCTTTCAGACCCTCTGCCACTTCAATTTCCTGGTCGAGGAGTTGGCGAACAAGGAGCAGGAGAAGGAGCGGGAGAGGGCGGAGCGCATCAAGGTCGCGAAGCAGCTTGATGACGAGCTGCTTCTCTCGACGAAGAGAGCTGCCGAAGTAGGAGGGTTGGAGAAGCAGCTGGCCGACGCTGTTCAGCTGTCAAAGGACACGGCGGCCAAGCTTGAGGCCTCGGAGAAGGAGGTGGCCGAGCTGAAGGATACGATGGCCAAGCTCGAGGCATCGGTTAAGGAGGCAGCCGAGCTGAAGGAGGAGCTGGCCAAGGCTCGGTCAGAAGCGGAGGACGCTCGGAAGAGGGCTGAGAAGATCAAGGCCAAACACCTCAGGAAGGTGAAGAGGGTGAAGAAGGCCGTGCGGGAGGAGGCCGCGCTGCACATGCTCCAGAACATGGTGGATGCCTACGGCCGAGCCCTGCAACATGTGGTCGCCAAGAACCCGGGCTTCGACACGTCCTCCTACAACTTTTACGACCTCGTGGAAGGGGAGGAGGGTGTTCCCGAGGGGTTGCTCGACCCCGAGGGGGAGACGGAACCCGTCGAGGACCCGTGGAAGGCCGAGGCCGAGGAGGAAGAGGAGGACGACTCCGAGGAGGAGAGCAGGAGCGAAGGCGGAGGCAGGGGCGAGGGCGAGGACAAGGCCGAGGGGTCGACGGACCCGAACGACAAAAAGGTCGACCCCTGACTCGGTTGTCTTTTTTTCTTTTTTGTTTTTATTTCTGTAAGCCTAACTGCGGACTGGCCACCGCTGTTGTAGAACTCTTTGAATCTTGAATGAAAAAATGTTTTGTTTGGCGAAAATTTGTCCAAGTGTTGAGTCTCGGACTTAGTGTCTGATTTGGCGTAAATTTCTTCAAGTGTTGGGCCTCGGATTTATCTCTGCTTTTCAGGTGAGATTCGGTCCGATCACGGAGGTTGTATACCTTCGGAAGGAGCTGGCGAAAACGAAGGACGAGCTCTTTCAGAGCCGGTATAATCGATTTCTCCTGCTCGGCAGGCTGGAGGATACGAAGGCAGCTCTGCGGAGGTATTGTCGCGAGCTATGGCAACTACGGAAGTGCCCCCCGGCTCCTTGTCCCGAAGGCGAAGTCGAGAGTCTCCGTAGAGAGCTCGCTGCCACCGAGCAGAAGAACGACGATCTCTTGGCTGAGGTCCAATACTTGGAGTTAGCGGAGAAAGAACGTTCGGCGGAGGGAGAGAAGCTGACTTCCGAACTGGAGAAAGCGTCAACCGAGCGCAAGAGGCTATCGGCCGAAGTCGACAGGCTCAGAAGGATCACAATAGATAGGGGGATTGAGGTCACCCATTACCGACGGCTCGCGACTGATAGCGCCAATGCCTCGGGCTCGTTGAGGGCCCCTCGACCGAAGAAATTGGCGAAGGACGACGTCTTGAGGGATAGAATTATCGAACTGTAGGAGGAGATCGCATCGCTCAAGCCCGTGCCGGAGAGGGCTAATGTCCGCAGCACGTCGTGCACTCACGAGGAGAGCGAGAGGGGGATCACGTTTTACGAACTTGCGACGCGCTCGCCTATGACCAGGCGGAGTCCGGCCGATGCTCAAAGTAGTGCGGCTGTCTCGTCGAGCGGTGCCTCGGTCGGCGTCGCTGTTAGGACTAGCAGTGAAGGGGGATCACGCTTCGTTGGTTTAGGGTCGAGCTCGGAGGGCAGGCCTCGCCGTCCTCGCGTTTCCCTAAACCGAAGCATTCCCCTTCCGAAGAGGCCCTGATCATGTCGTTTTCCTTTTTCGTTGGTTGTTGTAAAAACTTAATTGTGGGGTCGATCGACCGTCTGTAACACTATTATGTCTGAATGCAAATCTTTTTGAGAAATTTTCAAGTGTTAGACTTCGACAGTGTATTGAAATTGTGTTATTCGTTTTCCCTTCCTTTCAGCTCGTGGTGACGATCCAAGGGTCGGATTCCGAGCGTTCGAATGATGACTCCGAATCCGAGGCCACTTCTGGAACGGTGGTTCTGAGCCCTAGAAGCGCCGATCTGAAGTTACGCCGGGCTGAGAGTGAGCGGGCCCACCTTTCGTCCGTCCTCGATCTCTGGGAAGCCGAGATCCAGCACTTGGAAAATAGGATCGTCGAGCTGAGCCCCGCAGGAGGGGATGAAGACTCGCAAACCGCATTCAGCAACGCTCTTCGAGTCAAATGCATTCGGCACAACCAGTCGAAGATTATTGCCGAGCGGGGTGACTTGCTCTCGGAGATTCGGCATTTGCAGGCTGTGATGGCGAAGCTCCGGGGGGACGCAGAGGAGCTGCCAGCCGAGGAGGACGAACAGTCTAGTGAGGATGTTTCTATATGAGAGACAAGTGTAGCGGGTCGGGCGTTGTGTGTTTTGTTTGCCAATACTTTGTAATGGAATGTTTTGCGTTATGCTCCGACCATTAATAAAATTCCCTTTCATTGCTTTGCATACTTGTCTTCGCTTATAACTGTGTTGGCCGTGCCGAGATCTTTGAACCGAGCGTATTTGTTTAACCGAACGGGTCCCCATGAGTACGGTATTTCGTCGTTTAGCGGCTCTGACGGTGTTCGGTACGAATTCCCAGGCAGCTCTGTGCCCAAGAAAGCGCTATTTTGTCGTTTAGAGCAGGTGGTGAGATCTGAGCCGTCGAACGTAGGCGCGAATCTCGAGGCGGCTCAATCCCCAAGAAAACGTTATCATGTCGTTTAGCGCAGGTGGCAAGATCCGAGCCGTCTGATTGAGATTCTGCACGAAAGTTGAGGGGAAAGTGTGTTTTCCCCGTTTACACGCTCGGGAAGGCACTTTCTCGGGAGCCGACCGAAGGTGTGGCTTTTCGGGCTTCGGCTAATAGTTAGGAGAGTTCGGATTATGTGTTTCGGACCTTGGGTATAGTTCAACGGCTGTGGGAGCAATTCCGAACGGCGATCTACCCCTGATTCGTCCGGAGACGAGCCGAGGAGGTAAAGTCGAGCCGAGTGTTGGACTCCGAACCATCGGTATAGTTCAACGGCTGTGGGAGCAATTCCGAACGGCGATCTACCCCTGATTCGTCCGGAGACGAGCCGAGGAGGTAAAGTCGAGCCGAGTGTTGGACTCCGAACCATCGGTATAGTTCAACGGCTGTGGGAGCAATTTCGAACGGCGATCTACCCCTGATTCCTAAGGAGACGAGCCGAGGAGGTAAAGTCAAGCCGAGTGTTGGACTCCGAACCATCGGTATAGTTCAACGGCTGTGGGAGCAATTCCGAACGGCGATCTACCCCTGATTCGTCCGGAGACGAGCCGAGGAGGTAAAGTCGAGCCGAGTTTTGGACTCCGAACCATCGGTATAGTTCAACGGCTGTGGGAGCAATTCCGAACGGCGGTCTACCTCTGTTCCGTCCGGAGACGTACTGAGGGATGAGGCCGAGCTGAACGTGGACTCCGAACCATTGGTTGAAATCACAATATAAAAGGCAGGTGATAAGAGGGGAGAAAGACATGCGGATTCACAAACATAATAGAGCTTTCTTTATTGATATTTGACGGCGAACCATTTTACATAGTACAATTTGTGAAAAAAAATGAGTTACAAGTTGGAAGACTGGAATGGCTCGATACTCCATGTTACTCAGAGCGGCGCCGGAGCGCTTTCTTGGTATTTCAGGAGGTGGTCGGCATTCCAGGTCCTCGGAAGCTCTTTGCCCTCTAGGTCTTCGAGGCAATATGTTCCGGGCCGAACTACCCTTGTGATCCTGTACGGCCCTTCCCAGTTCGGAGCGAGCTTGCTCTTCTGACTGGGGAGGGATATAGCTAGCTTTCTCAAGACCAAATCTCCTTGCTTAAGGTTGGCAGGCCGGACCTTCCTGTTGTACGCCAATTCAACTCCTCTTCGGTAGATCTGCTGCCGAATCGATGCCCTTTCCCTCAGCTCGTCTATCAAGTCCAATTCTGCTCTGAGGTCTCTGGCGTTTTGTGCTTCGTCAAAGGCTGTGAGCCGAGGGGAAGGTATTCCGACCTCAAGAGGTATCACGGCCTCGGACCCGTAGGTGAGGTTGAAGGGGGACTCGCCTGTGGGGGTCCGTTTGCTCGTGCGGTAGTTCCATAGGACGTTGGGGAGTTGGTCGACCCATAAGCCCTTGGAGCTTTTGCCGAGCCTTTTCTTGATACCTGCGAGGATCTGCCGGTTGGCATTTTCTGCCTGTCCGTTCGACTGAGGATGGGAGACGGACGAGAAGCGCTGCTGAATGGCCAGGTCGTCGCATAGAGCTCGGAACGCTGCGCCTGTGAACTGAGTCCCGTTGTCCGTTACGAGGACCCGGGGGACTCCGAACCTGCATATGATGCTCTTCCAGAAGAACTGTACCACTTTGTTCTCGGTTATAGTGGCAAGGGGCTCGGCCTCGACCCACTTCGAGAAGTAGTTGATGGCTACGACCAAGAACCTGAGCTGACCTGGAGCTGGAGGGAAGGGCCCTAGTAAGTCCATCCCCCACATTGCGAAGGGGATGGGACTTGATAGGGAGGCGAGGTTGGCTTGAGGGAGGCGTCGGATGTTATAGTGTCTCTGACAGGAACTGCATTGCCGAACGTGTCGCTCGGCATCTCGAAGAAGGGTCGGCCAGAAATACCCATAATTCAAAGCTTTTCGGGCTAAGGACCTAAACCCTGAGTGCGCCCCTCCGATGCCTTCGTGGAGCTCTCACAGGGCGTATTCGGCTTGATCCGGAGAGAGGCACCTCAAGTACGGTCGGCCGTCTATCTGAGAGAAAGAGCGTTTGTACAGGATACCCTCGATTAGGACAAACCGCTCGGCTCGGGTCCTAACTCGGCGAGCTTCTTTGGGATCCGAAGGCAGAACTCCATCCCTTAAGAATTCTATCAATGGCTTCATCCAATCGTCTTGTAGCATGACTGGCAAAGACTCCGCCGAGGCGGTCGACTCATCTTCGATGCTCGGCTTAGAGAGGACTTCGATTAGCACGGTCTGTTCGAGACCTTGAAGTGAGGACGAAGCCAATTTGGAGAGGGCATCGGCCTGTGAGTTTTCTTCCCGAGGGACTCGTTCGATGATGGCCTCTTCGAACCGGTTCAGGAGGTCCCGGACCTTGGCGAGGTACTTCGCCATTCGCTCGTCTCGGGCCTCATATTCCCCCGAGACCTGGTTCACGACTAGTTGGGAATCACTGTGAATCCGGAGGCGCTGGGCTCCAGCACTTCGGGCGAGACCAAGCCCAGCGATGAGCGCTTCGTATTCCGCCTCGTTGTTCGAGGCTTTGAAGTTCATACGGATGGCGTACTGGAGGACGAAGTTGTCAGGGCCGTTCAGTATGATTCCGGCGCCGCTTCCTTCGTTACAAGAGGATCCGTCCACAAAAACGGTCCAAATGGGGGGCCCATTCGGGACGTGGCCGACCTCGGGGATAGTGGATTCTACGATGAAGTCGGCGAGAGCTTGTGCCTTAATTGCCGTCCGAGGCTGATAAGAGATGTCGTGCTGACTTAGCTCAATGGACCACTTCATCAGCCGGCCCGAGGTCTCAGGCTTGTGGAGGATCTACTTGAGGGGTTGGTCGGTGGGGACAACGACTGAGTGGGATTGAAAGTACGGCCGAAGCTTTCTCGCTGCCATGACCAGAGCGTAGGCTATCTTCTCTATCCTCGGATAGCGGAGCTCGGCGTCCTGGAGCACCTTGCTCACGTAGTAGATAGGCCTCTGGGCCCGGTCATCCTCTCTCACTAAGACAGCACTTAAGGTCTGCTCGGAGGCAGCCAAGTAGACGAAGAGAGTCTCGCCCGGGACCGGTTTACTGAGCAGGGGGGGTTCACCAAATAGGCCTTCAGCTGGTCGAATGATTCCTGTTGTGGTTGGCCCCATTCAAAACCTTTGGCCCCCCGGAGTGCTTTGAAGAAGGGAAGGCACTTTTCCCCCGACTTCGAAAGGAATCGGCCGATAGCAGCGAGCCGGCCAGTGAGCTTTTGCACCTCCTTGACGTTCCGAGGTGGAGCCATGTCTAATATGGCCTTAATCTTTTCGGGGTTGGCTTTGATTCCTCGCTGGCTTACCATGAAGCCGAGGAATTTTCCCGAGGAGACACCGAACGCACACTTGTTCGGGTTCAGCCGCATGCTGTGCTTCCTCAACACGCCGAAGGCCTCCTGGAGGTCGGCTACATGATCGGTGCCGCGGATGCTCTTGACGAGCATGTCGTCAACGTACACCTCCATGTTTTGGCCGATCTGGTTCTGGAAGACCTTGTTGACGAGGCGTTGATAGGTGGCGCCCGCATTCTTCAGACCGAACGGCATTACCCGGTAACAGTAGAGGCCTTGGTCGGTGACGAAGGAAGTCTTCGGAATGTCCGGAGGGAACATTCGGATTTGATTGTACCCCGAGAAGGCATCCATGAAGCTGAGGAGCTCATGGCCCGAGGTGGCGTCGATAAGGGTGTCGATGTTCGGGAGTGGGAAGGGATCCTTCGGACACGCCTTGTTCAGGTCGGTGAAGTCAATGCATATCCTCCATGAGCCATTGGACTTCTTGACCATTACAACGTTCGATAGCCACTCGGGATAATTTACCTCCTGTATGAACTTGGCCTTTAGAAGTTTATCAACCTCCTCCTTGATGGCCTGCTGTCGCTCGAGAGCGAACTTTCGCCTCTTCTGCTGGACCGGTTTGCACCCCGGTTCGACGCTTAAGCGATGGACGAGGAGCTCCTCGGAAATGCCGGGCATGTCCGCGGCGGACCATGCAAACAGGTCATGGTTGTCCCGGATGCATTTAATCAGGTCCGAACACAGTGCAGTCGGCAAGGATTTGCTGATGAGAAATTTCCGGCTCGGATCCTCGTCCGAGAAGAGCACTTCTTCCAATTCGTCTGCAGGTTCGGACGTCTGGCGGGCCTTCGGCTCGGGGATCTCCAGTGTCTTGAGCGAGAGCACTGGTCCCCCGGTGGAAGTCATGTAGCACTTCTGGGCTGTTTCCTGGCTTCCCCTGACTTCCCCTACTCCCGACCGAGTGGGGAACTTCATTTTCAAATGGTATGCCGAGGGGACAGCCTCCAGGGCGGCTAGGCCGGGGCGGCCTAGGATGACATTATATGCTGCTGGGACGTCGACGACCATGAAGTCCATCGGCTCGGTCCGGGTAGTAGGGGTGCTTCCCGCAGTAACGTCCAGGGTTATCACCCCTTCGACGGTTACTGGGACCCCTGTGAACCCGTGGAGAGTGTAACCGGCCGGCTTGAGACGGTCTCGGGACAGCTGCAGGCCTCGGAAGGCCAAGAGGAAAAGGATATTGACCGAACTCCCGTTGTCCACCAAAATCCTCTGCACCTTGAAGTTGGCCATGCGGAGGTCGATGACGAGGGCATCGCAGTGGGGGGTTCGGACTCCTTCGAGGTCGGCATCGGAGAAAGACACAGGGACGTCGAGACCTTTCGGGGGAGGGGCACTATGGACCGAGTTGACCTCTCGGACGAAGGCCTTTCGGGAGGAATTAGAGGAGCCCCCCATGGGGCCTCCGTGGATCAAGTGTAGAACCCGTTCCTCCTCGAACTCGGGAGTCTCTTCGCGCCGCTCGGAGCGCTTGTTAGCCCCCCGAGGCGGAGGGGAGTTGCGATCTGTCCGATCGTTAGCCTTCACGAACTTGGCCAACTGCCCCCTTCGAATGAGGGCTTCGATCTCATCTTTCAAAGCCCGGTAGTCATTCGTGTCGTGCCCGTGGTCTCGGTGGTAACGACACCACTTATCTTTGTTCCTCCTCTTCGCCGGGGTGTGCATCCTCGGAGCTGGAGGGATGACTCCCTCCTTCTCCACCTCCATTAGGATAGTAGAGACATTAGTGGTGAGGGGAGTGAACTTCTCGAACCTCGGGGGAGGGCGGCGCTGGCCGCCGATGTCCTTTTGAGCTTTCTTGGACCCCTCCTCCCCCGTCGCCTTCCTCTTCGACCCTGCGGAGGGCCCCCCAAAGCTTGGAAGGGCTTCGGCCTCCTCTGCTCGGATGTACTTCTCGCACCTCAGGAGGAGGTCGGCGAAGTCATGTAGGGGCTTCTTGGCCAGGGATGATCGGAGGTTGGCGTTAAGGACGTTCGACTGGAATGCCACGGTGGCCACGGACTGGTCCAAAGAGGCAATAGACCTGACCTCTGCGGTGAATCTCTTCACATAATCCCGCAGCTTCTCTTCCCTTTCCTGCCGCAGGTTCAGTAGGGAGAGACTCGTCTTCTCGGCTCGCCGGCTACTCACGAAGTGAGTTATGAACAGCATCTCGAACTGCTCGAATGAGAAGATGGATGAGGGGGCGAGCCTGGAATACCATTCCCGAGCCGACCCCCTGAGGGTGGCAAGGAAGGTCCTGCAGAGCACCGCGTCGGAAGCTTGATGGATCAGCATCAGGGTCTTGAAGCTTTCGACGTGATCGACCGGGTCGGATTCCCCTGAGTATGTTTCAAACTGTGGTGGTTTGAAACTCCTCGGTATGTGGGCCTCCATGATCGACCATGAGAAGGGGGGTCGGCTGGAACGGAAGGTTCCTGCTCGGGACTCTTCCTCCCTGTCCATGCGGTCGATACGCCTTTCCACCTCATGGAGACGGCGGATGAGGGCGTCGTCCCTCCGCTGGTGATCGTATAACCCCCCGGACTCCTCTTCATAGGAAGGGGAGCATGGACTGCGGCGCTGGTAGTCCCGGGACCGGCTAGGGCTTTGTTCCCGCTGCTGGCGGCTGGGAGCCGGGGAAGGGCTCCGGGTTCGGCACCGAGGACTGGGATCCCTGGGGGGCGTCGGAGCCCTCTGAGCATTTTGGACGTTCTGCCGGAGATTGAGAGCCTGCAGAACGGTCTCCTGAAACTGGAGGAATTCGGCTCGACTGATAGGTACGTCTCGGTCCCTTGGGTGACGCTGATTCCCGGGGGAACGGGACCTCCTCCTTCGGCATTCGGGGGACGCCGCTCGGCCTCTGCGGTCCGGAGACCTTCTGCCGTCCCGGCGACGAGGGGACCGCTCACCTTGACGCTGGCGAGAGGCTCCCTCTCGGGCCTGCCTCTCGTCGAGATGGGTTCGGAGGTCGTCGTCCTTCTGGCAGTTCAGAAGTGTGATGCGGAGGTCGGGATGATGAGAAGCCATCGAGTCCGAGGACCCATTATGGACCGAGTCATGGCCCGGATTGAGGGGCTGCTTCTCCTTCCGACCGTTATGGCCGGACGGACCATTGTTGGGCTGCTGCTTGGGAGGAGGAGGTGGGACCTGCTGGGCCGGCGGAGGGAGGTCGGACTGAGGAATAGGATTGACTGGGACTTCATTCGCTGGGTCGGTGAGGTTGCCCACACGGTTCGACCCTCTGGATCTGACCTTCTTCGGCGGCATGACTGCAGAGGACGGCGGAGAATGGGCTGAGGCTGTTCGTGTGGTTATTTTCCCACAGACGGCGCCAATCTGTTACCGCTGATTTCGGTGTGGGGGTAAACAGATAGAATTTGTGAGTCCGAGAAAAACCTGAACAGTTGACTCAGCCTTCTTGCTCCCGCCGCAACCTGCAAGGAAGTGCGAGACACCGGGGTTGATTCCGGCGACGCACCCTCCGACGCTCTTGTCAGTAATCAGAAAAAGATTAAGAAAGAGCTTAAGTGGTGAAGAAGTGATTAACCTGGTCTTGGTGGTAGAGGGGTTGTATTTATAGTCGCCTTTGGAACGGTTAGGGTCCTGATTTCCTGCCTAACAGCCAGGAGGGAAATCCTCCTATTCTGTTTTAGGAAGTTAGGCCCTGATTCCCTGGTGAGAGCCAATCAGGCTTGTTGATTTGATTTAGTCAAATCAGTGGCCCTGATTCTCCTCTTGGTGGTCCGGGCTTGTATCGGGTCGGGACCCGTGCCCAGTTGAAGTGGATCTATTCGCGGGTGGTTGGTTCTGTGAGAAGGAGGCCCAATACCCATTTTGGATCCATCTGTATGTGAAATTACCTTTTTACCCCTGTGCTTCAAGATTCGTGCTCAATCTGGACGGTCCCGATTTAACCCCATTTTTAGCCATATCAATGCCCATTTAAAATTATTCGTAAAATGAATGATAATGTGTATGGCGTTGACCTTCCTGAAGGTTTTGGCATAAGTAAGACTTTCTATATTAAGAATCTAGTACCCTATGAAGGCCCAGAATTTAACCCTATAAATTCTCTTATATATGAGCCTACACTGCAGCCAACTGGTGAGATTCCCACATTACCCCTGCTACCTGATACTACTTACCCACTGACAGAAAAATTGAATAATATTTTAGAAGATTAGATAATATCTACTAGAGATGATGATATTCATAGGTATTTGGTAAGATGGAAAAACAAGCAGGAGTCGAAGAATATGTGGATAGATCGGGAAGAGCTCCAACATTTGGATCCAGACCTTTTGGAGCACTATAACAGGAGGACTGATTTTGACTCGACTGGGTCGAGCCCTCTCCCACCTGGGGAGAATAATGAGGACATCAGTTCAAGACGATTCGGGCATTTCTATCAGCGCAGACATCGTCTAGGACAGTTGTTTCAATACTTTAGTATTTTATTCAGTACTCATTTTTTTTTTTTTGGCAATTATAGCCATATGTAGTAGTTTTACGATTTTTCTACTTTCTTCTATGCATTAGAATATTTTTGAGATTTGTATCAAGATTTGTTTTGAGTCTATATATAGGCCTTGAGAATAATGAGAAGTTATGCTATTTGATAAAAAAAATTATTGTGTTGAGTTATTGCTCTTCATCCTTCCTTTTGTGTGAGACATTGAGATACAATTTTAGGGTTTGTCATAAGCCGTAAGTTACACCCCCAAATCCCCAAATTAAAAAAAATCCTAACCCCAAATAATCAAAACCCTAATATCCTCATCCCCACACTCTTTCTTTTTCTTCTTCCCATTCTCTTAACCCGAAACCCAACAACCCTGCCGCCATCGCTTCCCTATTCAACCTCCGAACCCATCCCCGAAGCCCCCATACCCGTCGAACCACCGCTTGCCACCATCGACTACCCCGCTACTTCTCCCTCACCCCGACGAAACCCTAATCCCCAAATTACCTCCACTTCTAAATCGTAAATCCCAAATCCAAACCCCCGTCGACCACCCACTTCCCCACCACTGTCGACTCCATTGCTTCGCCATCTCCGCAGCCGCTACTGTTGCCACTGAGCCCCTTTCCTTCACCACAGCACGCCGGCCCCGCCTGAGTCCCCGAGCAACCACCCCACCGCTAACTACCTCCGTCGACGTCAGCCACCACCTCCAATCGGTTGCCGTTGATGTTCGATGGTCTTGATTACACAACCCGACCCCTATAGCAGCCGTCTCCTGGCTGTTCTGCCATCGCGACTGCTCCTCTTTCGCAATTACACACAACCTGCAACCTCGGTAAACTCTTTCCTCTTCTCTAATATTTGTGTTACTGCTTTATCATCTCTATAATATTATCTAATTTATCTATCATCCACAAATATTGAGTGTGTGTGCTTCTACTTGACAATTAGTGTACAAATCATTATTGCATCTTTTACTTGCTAAGAACACTTAGGTATATAATTATTGATTGTTAGAGCTGAATTGTTAATTGGTCTTGTTAAACCTATTTCAGTTCATAAAAATTTATCAAACCGTTTAACTGTTTTAATTTCTAAGTTGATCTGCATAACATGTTGGTAAACTTAATCTTATAATATTCTTGGAAATTCTCTACGTAGGGTTAAGTTTACATCAGTCCTCTCTCTTCCTACCGCTCTGTCGCCCCCGCAGCCTCCCCACCGCGCACCATGAACCGGATCGTGATCGAGCCCATGACGTCGGCCTTCTACCCCCACTCCTCCACCATCCCCTCTGTGGTGGTTCCCACCAGCACCCCGCCCAATTGGGCTTACTTCTCTCTGGCGGGGTCGTCGGGGTTCCACTTGGCAAGAAGGCAGGCATGGGCCGCACAGCCGTACCCGTACCCGGGATTTGCTAGTGGGGGGTGGTGGGATGGTGGGGAGCAGATCGGGTGGGGTGGTGAGGTTAGCGGGTTCGGGTCAGAATGTGGCGGATTCGGGTGAGGATGGGTTTGGGTTGGACTTGCAACTAAGTTTGGCGTCGGCTGGGTCTTGACTGTAGATAGATTTTTATTGATTATTTTGTTATTTTTTTAGGAGGAATAGATTGATTACTTTTGTACATTTCTTATTTTCTCCCTTAATTTCACCTTGACTTTAATGATGATGATTATGATGCATGGTCATGCTATATGATGATGATGATTTTTTTTTCTTTATTCATTTAATTTTGCCCATCACCGACGGCTGCCATTCCTCCATCGAATTTCACCTCCACCAGTTCCGAACCTTCGGTGGCAGTGGCGGAGACAAGGATATATTGGATCTATTCACGTGCACTTAGAGATCTGATGGTGGCATGCCGATCTCGAATAGATACAACAGTGGTAAGCTCACTGTAACCATTCTAGGTTTGATAGTTGAAATGTCGTAGTTCAGTTTTTGAATTTTTGGAAAAATTTTTTTAATCTTTGATTATTAAGGGATTGCATAATTAGTGATGTTGCATCAATATTCTGAAGTTGGAGTGAGAATGGGGGAATTTTTTATTTAAAAAGGTTTGAGGGGTTTTGGGGGGAAATTTATGAAAAGACTGAATTTTTGAATAAATTGAAATTATTTGGAGGGATTTTTATATTGCAGAGTCGATTAGATTGGAGAGGATATCACTTGGAACGACGAGGACTGGAAGGGGAATGGAGGATCTGTTGAATTCTGAGACTGGAATGCTTGATTATGATTGGTAATATCTTTATAAGCCATTACAAACCGCATAGGATTTTTCGGCATTTTTTTTGGGCTATCCCGGCATTTATAAACGCAGGGATAGACCGTAGCGACGTTTCAGAAACGCTGCCAGAACACCGCTATAACGAGCGTCGGGACAAATATACGGCATTTTTAAGAAACTATAACCCCCGTTCCCGCCAATATATATTTTCTGTGTATTTTCAGAATTTCGATTCTTGCTAAATTATTTTCTGCTTTTAAATTCTTTTGTTAAAATTTATTGTTGGATCTCCTATTAAAGTCTATCCTATTCAATTATTTGATTTGTAGCTACTTTCCAATGATTTTTATATTGTAATACAAATCCTATTCTATTCTATCGTTTAACCTGATTTTCTTATTTTGCTAATTACTAATACCAAGTCCAATTTTATTATTTGATTATTTATAATGTGTTAAACCCAAATCTTATTATTGTTGTTATTAATATTATTATTATTAGTTCTGTTATTATTATTATTAATATTATTATTATTATTATTATTATGGTTATCATTAAATTTATTGTTTATCAATTTTTGAAAGCCTATAAATTGTGATCTATATTTTATTATTATTGGAGTACGGATTTTATGTATACTATTTGATTTAATTAATTAATATGTAATACTGTTTTGCTCCTTATTATATTTTGGTTCAATTCAAATCCAGTCTTAATTATTTAGTGAGATCCATACATTCTATTGTATTTATTAGTATTTGAGTATTAACTTAATGCAAGCAAAATACTTAATAACACGGCGATACATACTATGGTATTATTATTGATTTATTTATTTATCTATTTTTAATCCAAACCCTATAACCTGCTACCCAATAACCCATCCTAATTCCCTATATATACCCTGTTAAAACCCCCCAACCCTAATTACTATTCAAACCTAATTACCCTCTTAATCACACAACCGCCACTTCTAAAACCCCCAACCCTCTTCTCCTGTTCACCCGTCTTCCTTCTCGAGTCCTCCGCCTTCAACCTCGAGCGTTCCTTTGATTGCCTCCATCCCCTATCCTGTTCAACCTCCACCTCATCCTCTTCCCCTCTCCTTGCCCCCCCCCCCCGCTCGTCGACTGACTCACCATTCCCGATCATCCTTTTCCTCTGGTTTCTAGTCGAACCCATCACCGCCCGTGCACCGCCACAAGTCGAAGTCGAAGTCCGCTACTGCCGTGGTGATCTGCTGTTGTCGCTGATTGGTGTTTCCCGTTGCTGTTGCCGAATTATTGTTGTTGTGCACGTGTTGCACGTGCTCTTGCCGTGTTGCTTTATTACGTGCGTTGCACGTGTAGTTGTTGCTGCCCTTGCACGTAGTACTATTACATGTTTTGCACGCATTGCACTCGTGGTGCCGTCGTTCGTCTCGCTTCGGTTCGTCGTCATTAAGGCAAGTATCTTGTACGAACCTTTTTGTTCCCCCATACAAGCATTATTGAAATATCGCAAGTAGATTCATCGTTGTGACTCATTCTTCATGTTTTACCCATTGATGATCTTGAACCTACCTATTTGATTTGTTTTTGTCAATTCCGTAATTGTAAAGGATCACAAACTTTTGGTTATTATATCCATTACACGAACATGAATTAGATCATAGATATCAAATTGTATATTTCTGTCTTGTTGTTTATTCTGACTTGTAATCCGATTTTGACCCAGTTACATTTTGAATCTGTTAGAACTTTATAAATAAGAGATGTAGGCCCTTATTTCTAGTTTCCAGAACATCCAACGGATCTGAATTCCAATCTGGGATGTGCGAGATATCCCATTTTTAATGATGCTAGCTTTAGATTTTCCAGATTTCTGATTTACGATGTGTTGACATGTTTATTAATTTTAAAAGTCAGATTAATAGTGTAATTATGCCATGATAAATTCTAGTATGTTGCTTAACATGATTAAGAACTTGATTATAAATTTTATAGAATTTTTAAATGAGTTCTTTACTGATTTATGAGTATAAGAATTGTACCCTAAGTTTCTGCCTGAACATCAAATTTCTAAAGAATAAGAATTTGAATATAGTTTCTGTAATTTTTATATATCGTGTGTATCTGCACTGGAACCGGCAGAAAGTCTAGTTTCTATAAATTCTAACGGATCCAGATTTGCTTCTCTATAGCAGCGAAATTCCAGTTTTGGTGCAGCAACGCCCTGCTGTCCAGAATTGGAGTTCTTGTTGTTCCACTATTTATATGTTTATTTGCGACACCCGAACATATTTTTTGCCCAGTCTGAACCTGGTTTCTATCCCTGTCATGTTTACCTATCCCTGATTTTGCACATTCATGTCTGTTTTGGTAAAAAGAATAAGTAATCAAGCGGGGGTTAAGGGAAAGATTTGGTAGTGGAAAATATAGGTAAGTGTACTCGGAAGGAGGCTCGTGTTTCCCATCTGTTATCTGTTTATTTATTTATCTGTTTATCTGTTTATCTATTTATATGATTCCTGAATGCATTCTTCCCTATAGGAAGGTGTACTCAGAAGGGGGGCCCGTGGGTCCCATCTGTTTGCATGAGTACATGATTACATGATCCATGTGTCTGTTTATATGTTTCAGTTTATCTGTTTATCTAGCTTATATGATGCCTGAGTACACGGCCCTATAGAATCCATCACTAAATCTAAACGTAACTTGTTTGTATGCAGCAACCATGTGGAATGGGGCGCATGAGTGATGCATTAGATAAGATTAAATAAAAGTCTTAAGAATAATATGTTTCATCTGCACATTCCTGTCACCTGTTTAACATGTTTATCTGATATCTGTTACAAGTTTACCTGCTATCTGTTACCTGATTCTGTTATCTGATCCTTTTTACTTGCTGATTAGTTTATTTGACTCTATTTATCTCATGCGATGTTCGGTACTCTTGATTCTTGTTTCCTGCTCTGCATTCTTATTTACCTTGTTTCTGTACCCCTTTTGCTTGTACTACTTGTGGCCTGTAGCTTGCACTAACGGGCATATTATTTTTCTGCTTCTCTGCTTCTTTCAAAATGATAAATATACTGGTTTTGTAGACCAGTTACCTGCAGGAGTAAGCGATCAAGTGTTCTAATCTTTTGACTAGGAATTTTTTGATTTAGTTTATTTCGGCATCATGTTTATCAATTCTTTTCTTGCTACTTGATATTTTGTAATTAGGCATGTTTGACCTAGAGTTTTATTATTTTCCAGATCTTATTTTTATTTGAGAATTATGTATTTGATTTTAATTAATTCTTGTGATTATGTGATTTATTTCATGCATGCGTGGTTGTATCTTTCTGTTTACTGTTGAGTTGATCCTTACAGCTTATGAATGGTGAAAAATCATTCGCTGGGCTTGTTACGTATTTGTATTCTGTATTCTTTTAGGAAGCCGGGCGTGCCAGAAACGCCGCTATAGACCTTGCCTATCCCAGCGGTTAATTGAAAAAAACGTCGGTGTAGAACTTCTGTCATGAAAAAACGAAAAGGTAATCTATCCCGGTGTTTTTGATCAAAAACGCCAAGATAGGTTATTAATTTTTTTTTAAAAGCACCCTATCCCAGCATTTATATCTAAAACTGCCAGGATTGATAGGTATTTAAAAATATAAAAAAATTCTGGAAATTTAAAACATTTTTTAATAAAATAATTACCATATATGAAATAAAATTTCATATATATGTTATAAAACAGCATATAGAACTCCTCAATCCTATTCAATACAACCAATTGAATTAGCAAGAATATTTATCAACAAGTAGTTAGTTAAGCAGGTGGGTTTGCGATGTTCGTTCCCACTCTCTCTTTTTTTTTTGGCTTCCCATCAAGTTGCACATTGATATATCTCTTCACAGCTGCTAAACCATCATGTTTCCTTGAGAAGACAACCTCAGCCGTTCCCTTGACAAAACGAATTCTCCAAAATGTTAAAATCATATGAGAATAAAAAAATTGATGGAAAGCAAGACTAATAAGACAGATACCTTTGATCTTCCACATCTGTCATTATGAATTGAGAAGCGCTTCAAATCACCAACCTCTGAAAACAGCTCCTGTAATGAATTAAATGAACATCAGATGGGGAAAACTGTATAATACCTTAATCCTTCCCTTCTGAAAAAAGGGGAGAAACATAAGCAGCTCGTAGACTTATTGAAAACAGCAAGCTGAGCATCTGATACATTCGTGTAATATGTGTACATAATCATAGCGCCATTGTGGAGAGAATTTCATATTCATGCACATGAAAAATGGGGATGTGCCTCAGAAGGAAGCTTGTTTTCATAATAAATACTACTATACTAAATCCAGATTATTAAAATTTTACATGACACCAAAAAGGCAATATAAAGTCACATAGAGATGTGAAGGTTCATATTAAGTTAACAAAAGATTAAATCTTGCTATATATACGTTTCTGTTTTTGTTAGAGCATCCACAGTGGTTTGCTAAATACTCAAAATTTAGAAATCCATTTAGAAAACCGACGTGCAGTGGTTTGCTAAAAACTCAAAAGTTAGAATAGGAATGTACAGTAAGTTGCTAAAGTTAGAAGTCTGGATAGAAGATTGCTAAATATAGAAGACGGATGATGATACTCCGTTTATGGCCTTGGATGGATGAAGATCATCCGTTCTTTATTTTCTTTGATTTTTTTTATAAAAAAAAAGTTAAAACTGAGCAAACGGATGAAGATGATCCGTTTAGCTCAGTTTCTGACTTTTTTTTTATTATTTTTTTAGTTCTTTTTGATTTTTTTATAATATAAAATCCAAAAAAAAATTCAAAAAAAAAGACAAAACCATCCAAACGGATGATGATCATCCGTTTGGAATGGTTCGACTTTTTTTGTTGACTTTTTTTTTTTTAAAAAAAATCACCGATAAGTATTATAAAAATTTAAAAAAAAAAAAAACTAAAAACGGATGCTGTTCATCCGTCTACTTAAATTTTAGGATTTTGACCACTGCAGCGAACTAGTCCGATTGCTATTGCTAAATGCTATTTTTAGCAATGAGAATAGCAAACGACTGTGGATGCTCTTAGGGGATAGAAAACAATCTTCTACACTAAGTTTATCTCACCTGACGTCTCCTGACCATTTCAGATTTTATAAGCTTTTTCATAGCATAAATATTTCCTGTCGACTTCTCTCGGCAAAGTCTAACCTGTAGTATAGAAAATAGTGACAGCACCAGCATATAACTGAGATACAAACTTGTATTGTCATATAAGTAATGAAATTGTGATCCTGTAATTTGCTCGGTGTGGAACAATTTCTTTTTTCGTTTTTTTTTTCTTTTTGAGTAAAGAGGAACAACTTCTGAGTATTATTATAAATCATTTATAAGCGTCATAGAGAACTCACTGATTGTTTGCAAAAAATACCAGACTAATCACAATTCGGTATTATATAATAAGCATAGTCCAGATATTGGCAATGGCAGAAAACACACAAATCTTGAAGAAAACACACAAATCTTAAAGAAGCAGCTTTGCAGCTGCTGACAGCAATCAATTGAGTTCATGCATAATTTGAAAGATAAACTCAGAATAATATTTTTTTGATGGATCAGTATTTGTTCCGCATAGCATTACAGAGTTATACTTTCAAGTGAAGGCAAAACTCTTTCACAATGTGGAATCATAGCTGACATGAATACCTACTCGCAACTGAACAAAGCTGCAAACCAGTATCCAATTACAAGCTATATTATTGTCTATTACGAATGAGAAAATAATCAGAATGTCCCAAACCTTGCGAGCTAATTCCAACATATTAAATTTTAAATTTCATCGTACATGCATATATAACAACTGACAACATTATATTGTTCAGTTTTCCTTTATAGATGGAGTTCATTAAAATAACTCTAATCCAGTCCAAGCATCAGAAGCGACAGTTAAACTGTAGTAGAAATTTGATCCTTAACAAATATCCTCTACATCCGTGATTTAAAACTCCTAGTACAACTGTTGCAGCAATCTCTAGCTTTTACCATCTCCTCTAAGAAGAGTTGGGACCAACAGAATTATGAATTATGATTGTAGATGATGGAATTGGTTACCAAATGGTCTGTCATTTGATCCTAACCATGGGATTAGAAAAAGCTGTAGGTCCCGCCACAAAAGAGCATGCACTCATGCATGCAACGTTTGGTGCATGCTGATGCATGACAACGTTTGGTGCAAGCATGGTGTCTCTTCCGAAGCATGGTGTCTTTTCCGAAGCATGGTGTCTCTTCCGAAGCATGGTGTCTTTTCCGAAGCATGGTGTCTCTTCGAAAGCATGGTGTCTCTTCCCCTCCTATAAATTCTCACTATTTCCTTCATTCGAAGATACACTCAACTGAAGAGAAAAATAGAGATTGATAGCCACAGAGAGCTTATAAAGTATTGAGAGTTTTTATTGTAAATCTTTTGAGATTGAGAAATAATATTTGTGTTGTTTTTCTTCTCAAATTTATCTCTGTTGTTTTTCTCTCGATCCTAACAAGTGGTATCAGAGCTAGGTTGAGTTGTTGAGTGCCAAAAGCCTTTGCAGATCAAGATGTCGATGGAGGAATCAATATCATCATCATCATTTGGAGCCATGATCAAGCTTACTGCCACCAACTATACACTTTGGAGACCTCGGATGGAAGATCTCCTAAGTTGTAAAGATCTCTTTGATCCTATTGAGGAGAAGGGAGAGAGACCTGAAGCTACCAATGAGGCGGACTGGAAGAAGATGAACAGAAAAACGATCGGTCAGATTCGACAGTGGATCAATCACAGTGTCTTCCATCATGTTGCCCAGGAGACGGATGCTTTTGTCCTTTGGAAGAAGCTGGCGGATATGTACCAGGCCAAGACAGCTCGAAATAAGGCCCTGCTGATGAGACGGTTGGTGAACCTGAAGCTACAGGGAGGAACTTCTGTAGCAGAACACACCAGCGAGTTTCAAAGCCTGGTGAATCAGCTATCTTCAGTGGAGTTACCACTTGAAGATGAGTTACAGGCACTTCTACTTCTCAGCTCTCTTCCAGACAGTTGGGAGACATTGGTGGTCTCCCTCAGCAACTCGGCTTCGACTGGCAATCTTACCATGTCTATGGTTAAGGATGCCCTGTTCAATGAGGAAGCTCGGAGAAAGGACGTTGGCACAGAAGCACAAGCCTGCGTCACAAAAGTCCGTGGGAGACAGCGAGAGGAAGATCGAGGCAGGTGGAGAGGCAGGAGCCAAAGCAGAGGCAGATCGAGAGGCAAATCAAGTGATGGGAGGAGACCTGCATACAACTGCCATCACTGTGGCAAACCAGGCCACATGAAAAGAAATTGTTGGAAGTTACAAAAACAAGGCGGTCAGGGAAGGTCACAACCAAAGAAGGAAGGAGATGCACAAGTCAAAGTACTAGAAGATGTGGCTCTTTGCTCTCATGAGGATGAGACATGCCTCCATGTGTCGAATCAGGGCGTAGAATGGGTGGTAGATACTGCAGCATCTTGCCATGCCACTCCTCGAAAGGACATCTTCACGACGTACAAAGCTGGGGACTTTGGCTCGGTGAGGATGGGCAATTCTAGCTTTGCTAAGATTGTCGGAATTGGTGACGTTCGGATGCAGACTGATGCCGGGTGCACAATCACACTACAGGATGTTCGCCATGTACCTGAACTTCGACAAAATCTTCTTTCGGTGAGAGCCCTAGATGAAAAGGGCTATGATAACCGTTTTTGCAAAGGCTCGTGGAGGATGCTGAAAGGTGTAATGGTGATCGCTCGTGGACATTTCTGCAGCACTTTGTACAAGACTCATGTGAAGATCAATGTGGAGAGTCTCAATATTGTTGAACATGAAGCTTCGCAGAAACTGTGGCACCAGAGACTCGGTCACATGAGTGAGAAAGGTTTATCAACCTTGATGAAGAAAAATCTTATCCCCATTACCAAGAATGCAGAGCTTCAACCTTGCAGCAGCTGTTTATTTGGCAAGCAGCGAAGAGTCTCTTTTAGTTCCTCTTCGACAAGGAGATCAGAGTTGCTCAGTCTGATACATTCTGATGTTTGCGGTCCCATGGAGGTGGAGTCGCTAGGCGGTAACAAATACTTTCTGACATTTATTGATGATGCTTCTCGGAAGGTGTAGGTGTATTTTCTGAAGACAAAAGATCAGGTCTTGGAAAGCTTCAAAACATTTCATGCCATGGTAGAGCGTGAAACGGGGAAGAAGCTGAAGTACCTTCGCTCAGATAACGGAGGCGAGTATACATCCAGGAGTTTTGATGCCTATTGCAAGAGTCAGGGCATTCGGCACGAGAAGACGGTTCCACGTACCCCACAACACAATGGGGTAGCAGAAAGAATGAACCGAACAATCATGGAAAGAGTCAGAAGTATGCTCAGCACAGCAAAGCTGCCAAAGCCATTTTGGGGAGAAGCTGTTCGCACCGCCTGCTACTTGATCAATCGTTCTCCATCAGTCCCGCTGAATTTCAACATCCCGGAGAAGAAATGGACCGGCAAAAACCCCTCCTACTCTCACCTGAAGACATTTGGATGTCTGGCTTATGCACATGTCTCAAAGGAGCTCAGGCAGAAGCTCGATGCGAGAACCACTCCATGCATTTTCATAGGCTATGGAGACGAGGAGTTTGGATACAGGCTATGGGATCTAAAGACGAAGAAGCCCATCAGAAGTAGAGACGTGGTGTTCCATGAAAATCAGACATATGGGGACACTGAAAAGCCTACAATTGCTGAAAGTCCTGTCAGTACTCAGGACTTTGTTCCAGATTCAGTACCAGTACAAGCTGCCGCAGATGATGATGTGTCTGATCAAGAACTAGAAGCAGAACCAGAGGAGGAGGAAGAAGGGATTGATGAGCCTGGGGAGCCGCAACCTTTCACAGCTGCAGAACCAGTACAAGATAATGATACACCGCCTGAGACGAGTGAGCCTCAGCTACGTAGATCTGAAAGAGGCCATGTTCCGTCTACTAAATATCCAGAATCAGATTACATTCTTCTTACTGATGAAGGGGAGCCAGAGAATTTCCAGGAAGCATTGTCTCATCCAGACAAAGACAACTGGCTGCACGCTATGCGGGATGAGATGGACTCTTTAGAGAAGAACCAAACCTACGATTTGGTTAAGCTTCCAGGAGGGAAGAAGGCACTAAAGAACAAGTGGGTATTCAAGCTCAAGAAAGATGGCAGCGGAAAGGTGGTGAAGCACAAAGCTCGGCTAGTGGTCAAAGGATTCCTTCAGAAGAAAGGCATCGATTTTGGTGAGATTTTTTCTCCAGTTGTAAAGATGACTTCAATCCGAGTCATGCTCGGATTAGCAGCTAGCCTAGACTTGGAGCTTGAACAAATGGATGTGAAGACTGCATTTCTTCACGGTGATCTGCATGAAGAAATTTACATGGAGCAGCCAGAGGGATACGAGGTTCCAGGGAAAGAGAATCTCGTATGTAAGTTGAAGAATAGTTTGTATGGCCTCAAGCAAGCACCAAGGAAATGGTACAAGAAGTTTGATTCATTCATGGTGAGTCAAGGCTACAAGAGGACTGCTGCAGATCAATGCGTCTACATTCAAAGGTCCCCTAATGGAAATTTCATTGCACTGTTACTATATGTCGATGACATGTTGATCGTCGGACAAGATGCAGTGAAGATCAGACAGCTGAAGATAGAACTCTCTAAGGTCTTTGATATGAAGGACCTTGGGCCAGCTCAGCAGATTTTAGGTATGAACATCTCTCGAGACAGAAAGGCCCGAAGATTGTGGTTATCTCAAGAGAAATATGTTGAACGGGTGATCAAGCGATTCAACATGGAGGGTGCCAAGCCAGTTAGCATCCCACTGGCTAATCATTTCAAGTTGAGCAAGAGTTCGTGTCCCTCATCCAGGAAAGAGATCGAGGAAATGGAAGTTGTGCCTTATTCTTCAGCGGTTGGAAGTCTGATGTATGCAATGGTGTGTACGAGGCCGGATATTGCACATGCAATGGGTGTGGCAAGCAGATTTCTCTCCAATCCAGGAAATGAGCATTGGGAGGCTGTTAAGTGGATTCTCAGGTATCTTAAGGGTACTTCAAAGATATGTTTGTGTTACGGGGGAGCTGATCCGATTTTGGAAGGCTATACAGATGCAGATATGGCCGGAGATCTTGATGGTAGAAAATCGACTTCTGGTTTTATCTACACTTTTGCAGGGGGAGCTGTGTCATGGCAGTCAAGGTTGCAGAAGTGCGTTGCACTATCTACGACAGAAGCAGAGTACATTGCTGCCGCTGAAGCTGGCAAGGAGATGTTGTGGTTAAAGCGATTTCTACAAGAACTCGGGATCAAGCAGAATGACTACAAGGTACATTGTGACAGTCAGAGTGCTCTGGATTTGAGCAAGAATTCAATGTACCATTCCCGAACAAAACATATTGATATTCGCTATCACTGGATACGCGAGGTGATGGATCAACAATTGTTGAAACTGATGAAGATCCACACGAAGGAGAATCCAGCAGACATGTTGACAAAGATTGTGTCTCGGGAGAAACTAGAGTTATGCAGAGACATAACTGGAATGGATGAGAGATGACGATTGGTGCAGATGTGGCGTGAGGGGGAGAATTGTAGGTCCCGCCACAAAAGAGCATGCACTCATGCATGCAACGTTTGGTGCATGCTGATGCATGACAACGTTTGGTGCAAGCATGGTGTCTCTTCCGAAGCATGGTGTCTTTTCCGAAGCATGGTGTCTCTTCCGAAGCATGGTGTCTTTTCCGAAGCATGGTGTCTTTTCCGAAGCATGGTGTCTCTTCGAAAGCATGGTGTCTCTTCCCCTCCTATAAATTCTCACTATTTCCTTCATTCGAAGATACACTCAACTGAAGAGAAAAATAGAGATTGATAGCCACAGAGAGCTTATAAAGTATTGAGAGTTTTTATTGTAAATCTTTTGAGATTGAGAAATAATATTTGTGTTGTTTTTCTTCTCAAATTTATCTCTGTTGTTTTTCTCACGATCCTAACAAAAGCAATATGAAAGTATATTATCCACCTCTAGGCAATATCAGAAAGTTCAAGGTAGTGATAAAACAAATTAAAGGAATTTGAAAAAAATAAAACCACTAAAATCCAATACCAACAACTACCCATCAACGATGTTTTGAACTCCTAATATAATGGAAGTGTTAGTCTTTAGAATTTTGGTATCTCATATACCCTAAACAGATTTTCCTAAAAAAATAATGAGCTGAATAGATGAAATGAAGTATGAATAACACAGGAAGTTACAAGCAGCACTACACATATAAATCAAGAAACTTCAAACCTCTCCAAAGGCTCCTTGTCCGATGATGGTCAGTAGCTCAAAATTGTCCACAGAGATCTTGTGTCTTTTGAGGCGCATATATTCTGACTCCTTTTTCTCCCCCTTATTAAATTGACCTGTTCTTCCTGAGAAACTTGTGAAGATGCCAGCTGTTTCTCTAAATTGCACCGTCTGCATCAAAATCCAAGAACGACAATCCTAAGCCTAGAACAAAAGTTTGTCTAAGTACGAATTAAACAAAACGCCTCGCCGACATATATAAAAACCAAATAATTAACAAAAGATTCATATTAAGTTATCAACAACAGAACATATCCCCTAACTACATCCACTGCACCATCACATACCACGCAAAACGCAATCCAATTAATTCAACATACTAGCAAACAAGTTAACAAAACATGCACAATTATGAATCAAAATTTTTGTAAACAATAAATAATAATAATAAATTAAATTAAAAAAAAAGATCTAACAGAACGGTATCGAGTATCGACCTTAATATCCTCATTCGAGGCGCTGTAATCCAAATTCGATGCATAAAGCTTGGTCCCCGTCTCTATCCCTGCCGCCCTTCCAGCCCCCGCCCCGCCTAACGGCGCTGCCGCAGCCTGCATATGATCCGAAGACATGTCGTGCTTCTGTTTTGAATCCAACGCCTAAATTCAATGTTAGGAGCTCTGGCGATGGTTTGCCTGGGACGAGCCATGGAAACAGAGATGGGAGATAGAGGAAGATTAGAGAGAGTTTGAGAGAGGTTCTTGATTCTAAAACTGGCTTAATTCTCATTCACAACCAAGAGGTCTTTTATAGCATGAGCTAATAGACTCTAACAAACCTCTAACAAACTTCCTGCCCAAACCTCCATTTGAAAATAAAAGAGTGCTCATTGCACGTAAAAAAAGTAAAAACAGATACAACCGATACAGACTCTAGCTGAACTCATCTCGACCCAGTCCAGCTTATTCCTAACCCATTGCTGACGCATAGTAGGTCCCTAACAACTCCCCTCCCCTTACTCAGAAGTGGTCCCAAGTTCAAAAGAGGGGTACTTCATCCGCAACTGATCGACATCAACCCAGGTGGCATTTTCAGCTCCAGCATTAGACCACTTGATCAACACCTGTATACCCATACGATTCCCCTTTTTGAACACATGTCTATCCAATACCAGCTCTGGCTCCGGAACATCAGGCTCAACCCAGTAATGGGGAAACTCTTCTGAAACCACAGGTGCATAATTACCATAGCACCTCTTCAATTTTGAGACATGAAAGACTTGATGGACTTGAGCTCCCGCAGGTAAAGCTAATCTATACGCAACACTCCCAATCTTCTCAAGTACCTGGTATGGCCCAAAGAACTTTGAGGATAACTTGTGTGGCAAAGTACTCCTCACAGAGGATTGTTTGTAGGGTTGTATCTTAAGAAACACCATATCCCCAACCTTGAACTGTCTATCCACTCTGCGCTTGTCATATAAGTGCTTCATCCTCTCTTGAGCTAGCTTGATGTTATCTTTCAACAATGTGAGGACCGCATCTCTGTCACACAATGCTTCTTCAAATGACTGAGCTGCCGCAGTACCAGGAACATACAATGAGGGGCAAGGAGGCTTACGACCATACACAGCTTCAAATGGGGTAACACCTGTAGTCACGTGCCAATTTGTGTTGTACCAAAACTCCGCCCAACACAACCACTTGACCCAATCTTTTTGTCTTTGGCTACACATGCACCTTAAGTACATTTCCAGCGCCTTATTTACAATCTCCGTTTCCCATCAGATTGTGGCTGGTAGGCAGTTGTATACTTCAACTTCCTTGCAATTGAAAAAACTCCTTCCAAAAAGCACTAAGGAAGACAGTATCACGATCGCTAACAATGCTAGAAGGCATTCCATGTAGCTTGAAGACATTTTCAACAAACAATTGTGCTACTGTACTAGATGTGTAGGGATGGGTAAGACTCATAAAATGTGTGTACTTTGTGAGTCTATTAACCACCACAAAAATCACTGTCTTACCCATACTCTTTGGTAAAGCCTCAATAAAATCCATGGAAATATCATTCCAAATCAAATCAGGTATGGGCAATGGCGATAACAAAGCTGCAGGGCTCAAAGTTTCCCCCTTATGCATTTGACATACCATACACTCCCTGAAAAATGCCTTCACATCCTTATTCATTCCTGACCATTTAAAGGACCTTTTTATTCGGTGAAGGGTCTTATGAAACCCTGCATGACCTCCAGTATTAGTAGAATGACAATCTAAGAAAATTTCTCTTCTAAACTCAGCTTGAGGGCTCAGGAGAATCTTTCCTTTCCAATACCAAACTCCATCTTGAAACTTATAAACACTAGCAAAACTTCTCCCCTTCTATTTTTCTCTGCCAAATCATGGAAGAAAGGATCATTTAACACCATTGCCTTAATATCTTCTAACCATTGAGGTACTATCATAGTGATCACACACTGAGTAGCTTGCTCCTCTTCCCTTCTAGATAGGCCATCAACAACAACATTTTCTTTCCCTTTTTTATACTCCACTCTGTAATTGAACCCCAAGAGTTTCCACAACCACTTTTCTTGCATCTCAATGCTGATTTTTTGATCTAGAATGTGTTTGATACTCTGCTGATCTGTCTTGATAACGAACAATTTGCCCAAAAGATATTGTCGCCAATGTTTAACTACGGAGAGAACAGCTAAAACTTCCTTCTCATAAGTCGACAGATATAATGCTTTCCCCTTCAACCCTTGACTCATATAAGCAATGGGATGATCTTCTTGCATAAGTACAGCCCCAATTCCAACCTTGGATGCATCAGGCTCTACAGTGAACTGTTTTGTAAAATCAGGTAAACGTAACACAGGTCTGGTAGTCATTGCTCTTTTGAGACTTTCAAAAGCTTCAGTGGCCTCCCTCAATCACTTAAAACCATTCTTCTTCAGCAACTGAGTAAGAGGAGCAGCTATTCCTCCATATCCCTTTACAAATTTTCAGTAATATCCTGTTAGCTGAAGAAATCCTCTGAGTTGTTTAACAGTTCTTGGCTCCGGCCACTCTTCCACAGCTGAGATTTTACTTGGATCAACTGCAATTTCCCTTGAGCTAACTATATGGCCTAGATATCCCACTTGATCTTTTCCAAAACTACACTTGCTAGCTTTAGCAATCAACTGATGCTTCTTCAAAACATCTAGAGTTAAGCTCAAGTGTTCAACATGACTCTGCAAACTTGGGCTATAAATGAGTATGTCATCAAAGAATACTAGGACAAATTTCCTCAAGTAATCTTTAAAATATCATTCATCAAACTCTGGAACGTAGCTAGAGCATTCGTAAGGCCAAAAGGCAATACTACAAACTCATAGTGTCCCTGGTGTGTTCTGAAGGCTGTCTTGTGAATGTTGGAATTCTCTACTCTTATCTGATGATACTCAGACCTCAAGTCTATTTTGGAGAAGAACTTAGCACCGTGGAGTTCATCTAATAGCTCATCGATGATAGGAATAGGAAATTTAGCTTTTATAGTTTGAGAATTTAAAGCTCTGTAGTCGACGCATAATCTCCAGCTACCATCAGATTTCTTCACAAGTATAACTGGCGATGCATAAGGACTACAACTGTGTCTTATCAAACCAGTCTCCAGCATCTCTTTAACTTGTTTCTCTATTTCATTCTTGTGATAATAAGGATGTCTATAGGGTCTAACACAGATGGGTTTAGCTCCCTCAATGAGTGGAATCTGATGATCCACTCTTTTCTGTGGTGGCATTCTAATTTTTGAAGAAAACACCTCAGGAAACTTTTTTAGTCTCTAAGGGACTTTTTTCATCAGCAGTATACTGCAATTATAACAAAAATATTTGGTGAGACAGCTCCAAAATTTTTGGCAAATTCACTACCTCTATAACTTGTAACTGTTCTTCAACATACCCTTGTAGCTTGACCCCTTGTACACTGAACTCCATAGTCAGTAAGGTAAAATCCATAGTGATTCTTCCCAACGACTTCAACCATTGTGCTCCAAGTACCATCTGAGAGGGTCCTAGGGGTAATATCAACAATTTGGCTGACAAAGGAACCTCTTGCACAGTAAAGTGTGCTTCTTCAATTTTACCCTGACTATGCATAATTTCCCGTTTGCAACCCTCACATTATACCTGGGTTCATTTAAAACACACAATCCAGCTTTGTTTGCAGTATGGGGGTCGATGTAATTATGGGTAGATCCAATATCGATTAAGATGTTTACCTCCCTACCACATATGGATCCCTTAACTCTTAAGGTGTGGGGATAACAGGATGAACCTGCTAAAGCGTGACAAGATATTTGCATAGAGCTCCCATCCATAGCCAAACCTGTAGCCCGACCCTCCTCCTCCATACTTTCCTCTTCTTCTTCATCATCTTCATACCCTTCTAAGAAATAGAACTTCTGCATCTTGCAACGATGTCCATGAACAAACTGTTCATCGCAATTAAAACATAAACCTTTTGCTTTTCTTTCTCTTAACTCCACCGATGACAACCTCTTAGGGACAAAGGTGGAAGTTGTTGCAGATTCATTTCCCTTAGGTGCAGAATTTGGTAGATGAGTGTTGTTGTTTTTGGGAACAAATACAGGTTTACTCCACTTTTTAGTAAACTGCAACTTCTCTTCGTAGCCTCTAGCTAAACCCATAGCCTCATTAACTGATTTTGGCTTCTGCGCTTTGACATACCAGCGAATTTCATTGCACAATCCACTAACAAAAGTGCTCAAGAAATGCTTCTCTGTCCAGTCACCCACAAAATTTGATAAGCGATCAAACTTCTGTATATACGTTTCTAACTCCCTTTTTTGAATCAGCTTAGTTAGGATCCCCTCATAATCCTGAAACACTGACGGACCAAACCTAGTCATAATCTCACTGATGAATTCTTGCCAAGAAATCACTTCTCTCTTCTGCTTTTTATGACGTCGATACCACTGCGACGCTTTCCCTTTCAAATTCAATGCTGCAAGTTTCAACTTCTGTGCTTCCTCAATCTCAAAGAACTCCATGAAATGTTCAGCTCCACACACCCATTCTGTGGGATTCCCTTCTTGAGAGATAGGGAACTCCATTTTAAAAGGAGTTCTTGGAAAATTCATCGACTCCGATCTCACTCTACCACCCATACTAACAGAGTTATTGGAGTAGAAGGTATTTGCAGGTTGGAAAGGATTTGGCAAGATAGGATTAGAGTTAGGGATTTCTACCTCTCTATGTGAATGGGGTAGAGAAATTCCCTATTACCTCGCACAAAATTTGTACTGCAGTTCATCGCCATTAGCTCCTTAACTTGCTCACCCAAGGTTTTCACCACTCCAGGTTATGTCGCCATTACTTCCATGGCTTCAGCAATCTTTGCCACTGCCGATTTCAACTCCTGGACTTCCACTTCGATCGATGAGGTACTACCAACATCCCTTGAGTCGGAATCATCACTTGCCGGCTCTGATACCAGTGTGTTAGGAGCTCCGGCGATGGTTTGCCTGGGACGAGCCATGGAAACAGAGATGGGAGATAAAGGAAGATTAGAGAAAGTTTGAGAGAGGTTCTTGATTCTAAAACTGGCTTAATTCTCATTCACAACCAAAAGGTCTTTTATAGACAGTTACATAGGTCTCACGTGCGAAGCACGTGAGCTAATAGACTCTAACAAACCTCTAACAAACTTCCTGCACAAACCTCCATATGAAAATAAAAGAGTGCTCATTGCACGTAAAAAAAATAAAAATAGATACAACTAAGTAAAAACAGATACAACCGATACAGCCTCTAGCTGAACCCATCTCGACCCAGTCCAGCTTATTCCTAACCAATTGCAGACGCACAGCAGGTCCCTAACATCCAACAACCAAACCATCAAAACAGATCTAAATCTTTGATCGAGAATAAAGAAAACCCTAAATTTCAATTTACCATGGCTGCAGGGGCGGCATAGGGGTTGGAGCGGTAGCCAGAAGAGAGAGGAGAGAGGGAGTCGACAACAAGAGAGGGGATAGGGCAAAGGAAGAGCACGGCGAGGGGGAGAAAGAGTCGGCGGCGGCAGCGAGGGGTGAGAGTGGCAGAGAGAGACAGAGAGAGAATTGGGGGGATTGAATTGAGAAACAGTAGATGTACATTTGTGAAAAACAATCATATTACAAACTTTAGTTATAATTAAGATATACATACGTTTCTTTGTACACATTCTTTGTACACATATAAATGTGTATATATATATATATATATATATATATATATATATATATATATATATATATATATATATATATATGAACCTGTTAGAGATTAGAATCATCACAGGTAAATGCAATCAAAAGTAACCTTCTAAATTTGTACTTTTCATCTAACATTATATGCCACCATCTACATTCCTAATTACGAATTAATCCTAGAAATATTTTGAAATCTAAGCATCATACTATCATAGTTTTGTAATCATCAAATTAATAGCAGTGGTTATAAGAGCTTCTGCAGTGAAGCTTAATGCAGTGTTGATTATATCTTGATTCTTCACTGCATTAAGCTTCATAGACTTAGACTGTTTCATTTTCATAACAGTCACTGGCCATAAATGTGTGACATGTTGAGAAAAAACATAGTCCTGATTCCTTACATATTATACAGGATTGTACTATATTCAATTGAAGTGAAGAATAATAAGTGCACAAAATCAGTTCCATTCAATTAACATTTTCCTGAAGAAACCCTAAAACTAACAAATCCCAAAAAA
Source organism: Hemerocallis citrina (assembly GCA_017893485.1). Classification (NCBI taxonomy): domain Eukaryota; kingdom Viridiplantae; phylum Streptophyta; class Magnoliopsida; order Asparagales; family Asphodelaceae; genus Hemerocallis; species Hemerocallis citrina. Next base: position 66,701 of record JACEHZ010000634.1, on the reverse strand, counting down.
AAAACTAACCCTAAAACGACTCTCAAACCCTAAAAACCTAAAATTAACATTAAATTAATTTTTACCTGAGGAATCGGAAGTCGTCTACGATGGGAGACGGCGAGGGAGGGAGACAGCATGGGAGATGGGGGAGGCGAAGGATGGTGAGAGACGGCATTGAGAGATTGAACGGGGTCGGAAGTGCACTACAATCGCCGAAGGCTTCACCGGCGTTTTTTTATCGCTTCACCGGTGTTTATAAACGCCGGTGAATAGCCTACCGGCGCGTCGAACAGCGCCGCACCAACCGCCGGCGGTGCGCGTGCCGGGCTTTGGTGGGCAAGCTTCCCCAGCGCTTTAGAAACTGCCGGTAAATATAATAACATGGCCGGCGCTTCTTAAAGCGCCAGTGCAATTAGATTTTTATTTATTAAAAAAAACGAATTTAAACCTACCCCGGCATTTCGGAAACGCCGGGGTATATATATTTAAATAATATAATTATTTTTAAAAATTTGAAATACTTCGATTTTTAAAAATGTCCACCGGCGTTTTGTAAAACGCCAGTGTTTTTTTAATAAAAAAATATATGCAGCTTTTGCCAATAGAAAATCTGTATATATATATATTTTTTTCACCACAGATAAAAATTGTACAAATTTCCAGTAATGCACAATAAAACAATAAAAATTTTAACTGACAAAATTCATTATATTTTGTACTGATTAACATACATAACTTCAGAAGTTTAAAGTTTTGTAAAATTCATAATCGTCGACAGCAATAACACAAGTATCAAGTTACATATACCATGTTTACATCAAAAAGGTTCTAACAAGTTTGATCATACAAAATGATTTCACCACAAAAAAGACAAAAAATAATTTGCAATTAGTAGATTTTCTTAATCGGTACACCTCCTTAAGTTGTTGCTTCCATCATGCTCGCTTTGGTTCTCTGGATTTGCCCGAATTGAATTAGTTGGAACTCTATTCTGAAACTGTGTAAGTCACATTGTAAAAAAAAAATTAGATAATCATTTGTAGGGATAAAGAGCAACTAGCTAAGAAAGAGTATGTATAGAAAGAACACTACATAAGATAATGTTGATAATGTCCAGTACTGAAAGCATCATCATCAAAATATCCAGTACTGGAAGCATCATCAAAATATCCAGTACTGAAAGCATCATCAAAATATGTAGTTGCTGATTGATATACGTGTAACTTAAATGTCAAGTTATGCAAGTTTGAAGGAAACTAAAGAAAAGGGGTTCTCCTATTTAATTTCCTCAGCAGGTTCTGCTGTTTAACCTTTTCTTCTAATTCTTTCCAGTTAGTGTCCCAATCACCTCCTTTTGTTTTGTCAGAGTCCCCCACTAACCCAGCAGCCATAGTTATAGGTATCAAATATTCGATGACAACAAAAATTGTTCATTCTTTTCATCAAAACAATACACTAACAAAAAAAAATTGATCATCAAACCAACTAGTAAAATAAACGAAATTTCACACTAGCTTCACAAAATCAAGTTAGAAAGTTTGGAATGATGTGATACCGCACAAACATGACAGTGGATCTCTAAGTCAGAAAAGCTACGAAAAGGTGTGATATATCTAAAAGCTCAACAGTTAGTATGAATCTGCAGCTGTTGGTAGTCTGGACAAAAGAAGAGAAGGGAGCAGATAGACTATTAGAATTTATACAAGAAAACTAAAAAAAAGAAGACCATGGACACCAAGGGAACACTGAATTAGACGAGGAAATGAAAGAAAAAGAAAAGGAGATATAAAGGACAAGAAAGGAACAACATATTAGATGTGAAGATGAAATTCAACCAGTCAAGTTTTATATTAGTAAAGCTATACATTTTATTTCAAAAAAATGAAGCAAATCAACTGAGCAAAGGAAGCCAGTCAAACCATCACTGCCTCTTATCACTAGTGATAACTCAACAAACCATAGTAAGAAAATATCATAACATCACTATTATATAATTAGGCATGCTATCAAGTCTTCGCTGATACGCATTGGTGAGTTAGATTGGAAACTACATAAGATAATGTTGATAATGTAGTTTGGAAACATGAGCTAGAGAACACACACAAAAATACACATGCAAGTGTGTGCACTGAACACGTGCATCCCAACACACTCTATTGGAGTTTTCTTTTTCTGGGCAACCATTTTGTCCAAAATTTCAACATGATGATAGAACTATATGCACGTTTTCAAAAGAAAAGAGTATTTATGTTTTTAGTTCATGTGAATACAATGATTCGTTGGTGTATATGCCATTTATATATCCATAGTGTGTCGGTTGAACACTTAAATAGTTACAACTTCAACTGAATGGTCAAAAAAAAAACTTCAACTGAATGGATAATCATTTATAAAAAGAAAAGATCAGATAAAAGAAAGAAGGTATTATTGTATATATTTGACCGAAACAAGAAAGAAAGATACTTACTCAAATAATATTCATAATTCCAATTATCCAACCAAAGCTCTAGAATTGGAAAATCTTATCTTTAATAACACAGAAGGTGTTAGGTGTTATTAAAGATAAGATAATTCTGTTAGGAAAATTTTATGGTGCTTTTCAGATTTTTAAGTTTGGAATCCAGATTTGGTTAGGTTAATTCGGATACTCACAAGCTTAATTAGGAAATCCTTCAGCTAGATAGCTTTTTAAGTGCATCCATACAACTTCATTTGTATGGACCTTCCCACTCGTCTTTGTCCTTTGGAGTGGACTCAATATATGTGTGGCTGTGGTAGTCATGTTATTAGTTATAAATCAAATGATCAGTTGTTAAAAAGATGAAAAAACAAAGTGATATGCATGCAACAAGTCGGGTTCAGGTTGGACCGTATCCACTAAGATTTGTAGTAGACATTGTGATATATTCTACTTACTCGATGTATATTCTAAGTTACAATTTCTAACCTGTGTCGGAATAGCTGGTTCGGGATTTTGTTGCCTCACCAAAGCTGTAACTACCTCTTGAAGCTGTGACAACCCTGACCTTAGAGAGCGTATCTCCTCATCTCTCGGATCCTCAGCACTAGACGCACGAGCCTGGAAGACCTTAGTGGGCGTTGGGCCTAAACCCATTCCACGCACACGGCCAGGACGCTCTGGGCCTCTTGTTTCGATCAAAGCATGACGCTGTAGTGATAATGCGTCAAAGTCAGTTGTGGTAGAGTCGGGGGCCATTGTGGAAGATAGTTCAGCATACTTGGCTCTGGCAGTGGTCTGTTAAAATACAAATTGGCATAAGATTATATAAATTGGCAGTCGTTTTTCATATGCTTATTTCATATTTTATACTAACAAGTTGAGTACATCCACTAGTTTCGTTGAAGAGATGATAACGAAAATAGCAAGTTCTAGTCTACTTCTATCCGAATGTTAAGAGCACAACACACCAAATTTGTAGCCATTCAAACATTAACTTGTACTGTGTATGCTCAAATATGGTATCAACAAAGGTTAAAACACAATAGGTTAGCACAAATACTTTTGGAATTAGTATAAAAAATATTAGTTCCGTAAAATAAAATATTAGTGTCTTTTATTTGCAAAATTTTCGTATCTGATAATAGCATGCTCTGAACTCACTGCCAAAAAGTAGGTTCATCTTCATGACATGTAGGTAATGTGCAGACAGTAAGTACACTAACAAAAAATAGCAGTTAAATTTAAAAGAAACAAATTTGATCTCTAAACATCGATTCTAAGCTACTTAACAAATCAAAGAACGCATACACTATGAAGATAAATTACCGATATCAACGCAGCTGTTGTGGAAACAAATTGGCCATCTGATTTCTTATGGGTAGCATCAAAAAAATCTAGATCGCCGAACTTGTCTGCACCGTATTCCTCAACCTTTATATTAATAAATCACAGATATAAGAAACTTTATAATCTTTGTATATTCATTAGTGAAAAAAAAACGCTTAACACATACCAATCTCTCACGAACTATAGCGAAGCTACTAGTTCCAGCAGTGTGTGCAGTACATCCTGTTTTCCTCGACTTGCCGAACCAATTTCAGACCTTTTCTGCACATTTCAGATAATTACAACTCAATCAAAATAAGTTTAAATAATCAAATGCAATAATAGTTTAAATAATCAAATGCAATATGTGGACTTACAAGTTTTACCATCAGAATCATGTCTAAGGCATTTAGAATTCTTAAAACTTTAATTTTAGTATGCCAATATTAGAGAGTTCAATACAAAAAAGGGCCATAGTTTGAATACCATTCCCTCTGGAGAACTCCAAAAATGAACAAGGTAGTGCCAATCGGAAGGATTAACGTTGGGGGGGACAACCCTTGCATTCTCGGTTGCGGACTTATTTTCATCGTAAAATGCCGCTTTCAGTTCACATTTCCAATCTCTCCACTTCTTTCCCATAGACTTATTCAACCATTTCTTGTCAAGATTGTCAGGGTATTGAAATTTTTGCTGTATAATATAATTGATTAGCAAATATACAGGATTAGAAACAAGTAATATAAACAAAATATATAGATGGTTCACCGGAAGAACTTGAACTCTTTACTATAGTTCATTTATCTCTGTGTGGAAAGGAAAAGTTCATTTATCTCTGTAAATGGAAATAAGTTCTATTTACTCCAGGAGATTTTAACCAGATTTGAAATCTCCAATTTAACTATCTAGTAGTTAAAATAATTTTTTCGATTATATGTTTAACTGTGATAAGGCAATAGTGTCATATGACTTTATCTGAAGTTGTCTTTGTCAACTTATTTGAAGGCCTTTGGCAGAAAAAAAATATTGAACATTGTGCGCATCTTGGCAGAACGCTATCTTCCCCTTCCTCTCTTCTTCCCCTCCTTGTTCTACTTCAGATAGAAACTGCTATATATTTCTCAGATGGAGATATTATCTACTTCTATCAAATCCTCTTCCACTATCTAAGGTTGGCACTGAGAAGTTGAATGCTACAAGAAAGTACTTACTCAAAACTCTTAACTGTTGATCATATGAATTTAAAACTACTAATCTTTCAACATCTCAAACATTTGGTGCTCCAAGCTCAATTTGTTCTCCCTGTCTACTCCCTTTAACACTCATTACATTCAATAAAGGCAATTCTTAGTTCTTGGGAAACTTTTCCACTAATCTAGATACATGATCTCATTCTGTCATGACTGGATATTGGAATCAGCTGGCTATGATGGAGCCCCAGTTTCCCTACCAGCCTCCAGTCTAACTAACAAAAAAATAATTTCTCATACACACTGTTCAAAATGGTATAGTGGTAAAAGCCAATAATGGCAATAATGATAAATCTATTCAAAATGAACAATTGATTGACACTGAGGTAATTTATGTACTGAAGATAAAGAAAACCATCTATACAATAGAAGTACACCATATAACAGGAACCAACAATTCAATACTTCAACTGCTAATACAAGGCATAAGCATGTGCAGCAAACAGTCAATTTGCCCAGCAGTTCAATTTTTATAACTAAAGCCGTGATTTTTACACTTAAATAGGACTAACTGACCTACCATTTCCAAATCACCGACTCAAGAACCAAAATTTTTTAAAATATATTTAATTATTCTCTATTAATATTTTCCAGAAATCGTATTGATATCAAAGTAAAGCATAATACCTTGATTGTATTGATGGCAATTGTCTTGGACGTCGCCGGAATTTTTGACCATCTGTCGTAAGACAATGGTAGTATTTGACCATTTCTTGCAATTACCCCTATGAAATTAGCAAATGTAGATGCTTCCTTGCCCACAGGTTGGTTTGCATGGTTGACGGTCACCACAATTTTGTCGTTCGGCTGACGCTTCCAGACATCTCCCTCCTCGTCGGTCCCCTGTTTTTTTTTATTGCCGGTGCACTCCCCTCACCGATCTCAAACTGAGTGTCAATCTCCATCTCTTCTGGAGACTGTCCCTGCACATCCCCCGTGCTTGGTGTTGGCGAGGGAGCCCTTTTTGTAGGTCGTCGAGGCATTTTTCACTAACAACAAAAAACATCATATTAACTGCAATGTGCATTAAATTCAAACTACCTTTGCAAATAAATGAGACATAATATGACGCTCCACGTTCTTCAAATCACTTCCTGTGCAAATAAATGAGGCATGTACACAGCTGCTATACACAAGTTCTTCAAATCACTTCCAGAACCTATAGCTAGTACTATAATAGATATCATGTCAAAAAATCATTTCAAATAAAAGATTCTTCCTCAAACTTAATTGAACAGAATCCCTATTTCTTATAATCCTAACACAAGAACCATCATTTTCAATTTACGTGCAGCAGTCAAAATCTACTTAAATACTTATAGGGCAATTTTCTTTTTGTGTAAGGAAAGCAAAGAGTGAAAATCAACATCTAAAAAAGAACTTTCCTTGTTGAGATAATATCCAGCAAACAGTCAGCAACACACCACAACACGCTGCTGAAACAGTTGGTACAAAGTTTTCTGTGTCCTATGACTAAGAAACATCATCAGTATATTTGTCACCAACTAGATCAAATCGAAAAGCTGCTTTGTGCTATATTTGCAGCCAACATAAAGTTTGAACTACACTCAGATCAAACAGAGCATAAAATGCAGAGACCATCAGTGGCCAATACCCAATTCCAGCAATTTGAAGAACATCAATGTTATATGAATAAAAGTAGCAATTAGTATAACAGATATCAGCAGAAAAATTCATCATGTGCCAATTTTCATAACGTAATGCTATGAAGTTTCTGCCAATCATCAAACTACCTGTGCAAATAAATGAGACATAATATGAAGTATAATTCCACAAGGGAAAAGCATAAGAAGAAAAAGACACGTTTTACTGATGAAAATAGCAAATTTGGTAGTCCTTTATTCACATCAATAAGGAAAATTAAAGAATTAAACTCGATAAAAATTATGGAACTGTGTGGTACACAGTGCAAATCATGCTCTTATATGTTTTCTTATGAATTGTTCTTATCAGGCACCCCAATTTCAGTTCTTCGATCTAATTGCGGTTAAAGACGAGATGGATTGCTTGCCATACCCTACTACAGGTATAAACTATAAACTAGAAATATACATTTTATTTTGTATTTACTCAAAACTAGATATAATATTTTTAGTCTTTAGTGTGCAAATTTTAAATATTTTGTGTACATAATTAATATATAGTGATCATACTATATATTCATTTGAGTTCTTAATGAGATTTCTTCTATCAGACTTCTAGTCTTTTATGTTTGGATATTTTATGGGAGACTCTGATATTCAAACTAAAATTTTTGATATACAAAATTTTCTATGATAGATGTCGTCACATATACTTGTTCATAAAGATTGTAACAAAAAAGAAAAAGAAAAACCAAATACACATGTAAATCTAAGAACAAATTGTGAATCTAAGAACATAACAGAGAATGTTTATTATAATCCAATATCATCCAATACATCTCCTGGCTCTCCATCCGTACGGAGCCAATTAGGACTACTGTTGTCATCTGGTATGTTTACATCTAATATTGGAAACTCATTAGCAATATAATTGTTCATGGGATCATCATTCTCATCATCTGCAGCCTCGCCCAACTGAAATACATCTCTTGGTTGCATAATAAGTGCAATGTGAGTTTTGGGGCAAACTGGATCTTCAACATAGAACACTTGAAGGACTTGGGATGGAAACACAAATGGCTCATGACTAATGTGTATACCTGTGTGAATCAAATTTGAGAAGTTTACAATTGTAAAACCTAATTTATCCTTGTTATTTGGATAATTCTTATCCAAACCAGCCCATTCCCCGCAAAATAAGACTACCCGGAATTGACCGTAATAATCCAACTCGATGATATCCGTGAGCACCCCATAATAGTCAACATCTACATCTATAGGATTCGCGTCTTCCCTAGTAGCATAACTTCTAGTATTTGACGTGACTACAATTCCACTGTTCTGGGACTTCAAATAGCGTTCACGATCTTTAGTATGAAATCTGAAGCCATTGTGTATATATCCCTTAAATCTTCTAACCATTTTATGGGGACCTTTCGCCAGAATCTTTATTTCAGATGATAGATCCTCATCATGCAATTTAGAGACCTACATATGTGACGGTTAATCGTTAAGTACAGTGACGAATGTAGATATAAAATATTTGCCAATAAGTTGAAATTTCACTTACATGAGAATGAAACCAAGTATGAAATTTTTTCGTTCATTATCTTACTTTGATCACGTGGTCTCAATCTTCTCGGTCTAGCTGTTCTTTTAATCTCACGGATAAATTCACTATAAATTATAAAATGATAGAAATGATAGTTAGTTAAAATTATGTCTCGATTTTAATGCAATATAAACGACTACAAAATTGACTTACGCTCGAAATGGCTCAACTTCTGCATGGTGATCTAGTACATATCGGTGTGCTTGTTCCCATGTTAAGTTATCTAATTCAAATGCGTCAACTTTACCAATAGTAGTGTCAGCAGTCTGAAAGAGATACTTAGCCCCGCCAAGGTTTGACATGTCTGGGTTTCTTCTTGGCCTATTCAGACTTGTCTCTACACCCATAAGATATCTTGAACAAAAATTAGAGCACTCTTCCAATAGATAGCCTTCAGCTATCGAGCCTTCTGGATATGCTCTATTTTTAACATATCCCTTAAGACGATAAAGGTACCTATATAGTTAAATATTTTGGTCATAAAAAATAAATAAATACATCACATAAAGTAGAGAAACCAGATAGATGTTCAATGAGGCATGAATATTACCTCTCAATGGGATACATCCCCCGATAATGTACGGGTCCCCCGAGTCTAGCTTCACCGGCCATGTGAATTTTCAAGTGAATCATTATAGTAAAAAACGATGGAGGAAATATCCTCTCCATTTGACAAAGTACCACTGCGTAGAACTCTCGAACAAAGTCCTTTATAAATACTACAAAGATCCTTGATGACAGCAGTGACTTGCTCACACATCGAAAACCTTAGAGCCACGGGAAGGAGATCTTGCATCAATATGTGGTAGTCATGTGACTTTGGACCCTGAAGCTTCTTCTCCTTAGAGTTGACGCACCGTGCTATGTTAGATGAATAACCATCAGGGACTTTAATCTCCTGTAACACCTTGCAAAATAATCCCAATTCTTTTTTGGACATTGAATAAATTGTTGGAGGGAGACGGACTCTGCCATTGGGTAAATGCTCTGGGTGCAACTCATGTCGTATGTCCATCGAAACTAAATCAAGGCGACACTTGAGATTATCTTTGGTCTTCCGATCATCCCCCATGACAGTTCCTATACAATTTTCGCCGATATTTTTACCAATGTGCATCACATCTAAATTATGACGTAATGAGTTGAATTCCCAATACGGCAACTCAAAAAAAATGCTCTTCTTCTTCCATGACCCTAAATCAACCATGTTGTCACATTCATCTGCATCGCATAAGTCAGTGTCCTCATCCCTTGCTTTTCTCTTGCCTTTCTTGATGACTTCTGGTTCTTTGCCGTAATTGAAATTATGACCTTGTAATCGCCTAGACACATCTGACCCTGTCAAAATTTCAGGCGCATGCCCCCACTCCTGCAACCCATCAAATGTTGAAGTTTCTGACCTGAATATGTGTGTGTCATGCAACCATCTTCGATGACCCATGTAACAAAATTTTCTACCATTATACAACCATTTTGAAACAGTTTGATCAGCACAACAAGGACATGCATAATGCCCTTTGGTACTATAACCGGATAAATTTGCATATGCAAGAAAATCATTGATTGTCCAAGTCAACGCAACCCTGAGACGAAAAGTTTCTTTAGCTGTTGCATCATAGGTTGGAACACCCTCCCATTATTTTTGAAGTTCATCTATTAATGGTTGAAGGTACACGTCTATATCATTTCCTGGACTTTTTGGTCCAGGAATTATCATTGACAACATAAACGATGAAGGTTTCATACATTTCCAAGGGGGCAAATTGTACAGAATTAACACAACGGACCATATGCTATATGTATTGCTCATTTGCCTGAATGGGTTAAAACCATCACTGGCTAATCCAAGTCTCACACTTCGAGGATCTTCAGCAAAATCATGATATCTTTCATCAAATTTTTTCCAAGATTGAGAATCAGCCGGGTGTCTGAGAATCCCATCATCCTTGCGACATTCTGCATGCCATCTCATATCCGAAGAAGTTTTAGATGACATAAACATTCTTTGCACCCTAGGAATAAGAGGAAAATATCGCAAAATTTTTGTAGGCCTCTTTTTCCTACTTGTTTTAACTGAGTCATCAGCTTCTTAGCCTTCATTTGGTTTTCCTTTCCATTTTGACGTTCCGCATATTTCACAATTTTGTAGTCTTACCTTATCCCCCCTGAACAGCATACAATCAAATGGACAAGCTAAAATCTTCTCATACCCTAAATCAAAAGACTTCAGAAATTTTTTGGTAGCATGGGATGATTCTGGAATACAAATTTCGGGAAATGCTTCATTCAACAACTGAAGTAGCATGTTGAAGGACTTAGCAGACCACCCGTTTAAAGTTTTGATCTGAAATAATCTAACAATGAATGCAAATTTCGTAAATTCTGAGCAATCACGGTACAAAGGTGTACTAGCATCTTCCATTAACTTAGTAAAGGCTTCATATTCTTTATTTACTTCAGAATCTTGTCTTTCCTTTTCCAATCCTCCACTAATGTCTACAGTTACTGTTGGCTCGTTATGGACTTGTGTTGTTGGACTATTGGAGTGTTTGGATTGTTACGAATTCCAAATGCATCCCGCAATAAATCTTGCATCTCATCGGCCACATTTAAGTCGTCATTTGATATGAGCTCGTCTTCATCTTCTAACACACCCGGTTCAACCGGAATTGCCTGGGCATGCTCTCCATGGCAAAACCATTGTGTGTACCCTTGGAGAAAATCATTGATCACCAAATGTGTTTCAACTTCGACGCATGTCTTCAGATGACAGTTAGTACACCGCCGGCATGGACAAAGAATCAAATTTGGATCACGAGAATTTTTCTTGGCAAAAATAATGAAATCTTTAACACCGTCCCGATACTCCTTTGATAATCGTGATTTGCTCATCCAGCTTTTATCCATTTCAACAATATCACTAAATCTGAAATTAAAATTTCATATATTTAAATATTAATAACATCTACCTTACTATGTTGATTGGTCATGAATAGTGTGAAATAATTATTGTAAAAGGAGGGGGTCATGTGAAATAGGAAATGCTTGTCAAATCCCAAAGGAGGGGGTCTTGTGAAATAGGAAATGCTTTGGAAGCTGAATTTTGAATAATCTTCTATGAGAAGTAGATAATATATATCTACTATATATGTTTTGTTGCATGCTATCTATTCTCTTAGGCTTCAGGACAGGATGTCAACCGAAATCATTCTAGATTTCAGTCTCGATATTTATTTTTATTTGTTTTTTTTAAATTTTAGTTTTGTATTAAAGCTATAAAAAAATCATGTACCAGCGTTCTATCGTGTTTGCACGTACTCTCCGTACTGTACATTTCTTCAGTGATTGTAGCAGTTACTGTCATCCTATCAAGAAGATGAGGATTATTCTTTTACTTACTTTCTGCCTAGTGCTAATGCAAATTGTCTTCTTTTAATCAATAATTTTTAGGATGTTGAGAAAGTGAATAAAGAACTTGCATTGATTATCAATCACCTTGCATTTTTTCCCCCTCTAATGCTAGCTAAGGAGATTTAACTAATTGTTGCTTACATCCATTATATTTAGTCATGATGACCATGGCGAAGTGCGTCACACCCATACCTATGGTTCCATGTAGTTCTTAAGCTGCTAGCAAAGAAAACTTCATCTATCAGTAATGATATCCTGTTGCTATATATGATATTTAAAAAAATAATTGCAGTCTCTTTGTTTTTTACGGCATTTAGTGCATTTGAGAATTCAACTAATTATTTGAAACATGTTGACTCATGTTATATGGATATGCAGTTATTACTAGTCTTCCAGTTATTTAATTGGAAGCTCAAACTAGATTTCTAAATGTTGGCTGACATTGATATATCATTCGACTCTTCAATTTCGAGCACAGTGAACAGAAATTTGAAAAAATCAATTTCGAGCACAGTGAACAGAAATTTGAAAAAATAAATTGCACGATGTTTATATTGGCCACAATTTGCCATTTCAGTTTATATGCTGGCAATGTTGGTACATCATGGGTTTGAGGAAATAATTTATTTTTGGTTTTGAAATCGTGTTGTATAATTGGGTTTAGTACTTGGCTTAACTGAAAACATTAACTCTTAATTTTTGTTGGGTGGATTTTGTTAGCTTAATTGAATAAATTTCTCAATTGTAGGACTTTAAATTACTTTTTATGCTGTACTGTTATTTTATGATGAAAATTAGATTGGAAATAATTATCAGTTTGTTATGTATATTTGTTGTAATAATGGCATATGATGAATGTAACTGTTGTATATTGATCACATTGTAGGAAATTTTCTTTTTGACATGATACCCCTTAAAGTTACCAAATGTTCCCAACATCCACTTATATTTGTGAAATTTCTCCAAATGATGGTTTTAAGAGCTTCTACTGCCCAGAAGATGCTTTTTGAAGATGATCGATTTCTAAAACTAACCAGTAACTTCAAAAAGTCAATTTGCCAACTCGAAAATACTAATCTCAGTCCTATCTATGGCTGGAAATTAAGGAGCATATTCTTAAATTAATGCACACAAATTTTCAAGAGAAGCTACTGTTTTATATATCTCTTAACCGATATATATATATATTCTTGTGTAGAAATATATATAGAAGAGCTAGCCTATGGTCACCTCACTTCAAATAGTTAAATTATACACTGACTTTGGGAACTCAATTACAAGTAATTTATTCACATTATCAAATTCCAATCCATTCTCAAATCGCAAAATACCCCTAAATCACAGTTTATTCAGCATAAAATCCCAAACAATTTCATTAAAAAATAAAAAATTTATTAAAAGTTGAAAATAATTATACCGGAGATAAGAAAGGGTTTGAGAGCTAGAGAGAGACGATCGGGCGAACACGGCAGAGGAGACGATCGGGGGGCGCACGGCAGAGGAGAAGAGCGATAGGGTTTGAGAGAGGAGCTAGGGGATTGGGATTGCGGCGAGGGTATTTGGAGACGAGGGATTTGGGTAGCGGCACCGCAGATTTGGAGACGAGGGATTTGGGTAGCGGCGCGAGGGGATTTGGAGAGGCGATTTGGAGACGACGGGTTTGGAGAGGAGACGAGGGATTTGGAAATTTGGAGGCGAGGAGAATTGGAGGTGGCGCGAGGGGATTTGGATATTCGGAGGAGTCGCGCGCGAGGGTTTTGGTTTCGCGCGTCTAGGGTTTTGGACGAAATTGGAGAAGGAGGAGGAAATTAAGTAAAAATTCTGCGGTTATGGGAGATTAAAGGATAATTATATACGATCCCCGGCGCTTCTTGTACAACGCCGGGGAATATACGCTATCCCCGGCGTTTAGTATAAAGCGCCGGTGAATAAAAGTATTTTTTTTTTTAATTAATTCGTCCCCGGCGTTTAATTAAAGCGCCGGGGTAAAAACGCCACTGTAGGGTAATTAATTTGTAGTGGTGGAAGACTACAGGGGACGGCAAAGGACGGTGAGAGATGGCATCGGCCACGGCGGAGGAGGGGGTTTCGGATTTGAGCGAGAGATCAAAAAATTTTGTGGGGAAAAATGAGCAATTTTTTTGTGAGGGAAAAAAAGGATTTTCGGGGTGTGGGGAAGGGGAGCAGCTCAATAAAAAACCCCCTAACCCACCGGTGTTTATTTAAAATGCCGGGGTAGGGGGTTCAATTTAATTTTATTTGCTGCCAGGGGGGTCTACCCCGGCGTATATACTCAAACGCCGGGGTATTAACGCCGGGGTAGAGTATTTTTGTTGTAGTGATTTTATACGCACAAAAGATCAAGAATCTTTTTATTTAGGTCTAACGTTACATGTAAGAAACAGAATGGGTATTACTATATGTTTTAGGAGAAGTTCAAATGCATATAAGCTCGATTTGTAAGTATTTGGAATGCAAATACAGTAATACGTTCAATATGAATAACAAATAAATGGTATACTTGATGTAATCAAATTCTATCTGACTTCCATCTGTTCATTGCACTGTAGTACATCTTGCAAAATCGCATTGCATTTATCGAGCTGAGCGTTCAAAACTGTGAGGTTAGTTTTCTGGCAAAGGTTCAAGTTAGCATCTCCTAAAGGAATGTGCGAAGCCAACCTAATGCGTGCTTTTCTCTTTAGGAAACTCACATCATTCATGCCTAATATGATGTCAATTTCCTATATCTGATTGGAAGTGAAAAAAGTAAATACAATGCACATGGACTGTGTGAAGCGGACCTAATGTGTACTTTTCTTTGTAGGAAATTCTGCCCAATATGATGTCAATTTCATCTATGTGATTGGATGTCAAAAGAAGCACATGCAATACACATGAAAACATATAGACTATAAATTAAATTTTATTCCAAGACAGATTAGAGCGACCTGTGATATACAGCAAAACATTAAGTAGAAAGGATGCATGGGCCACCTTGTTGCTTAGAAAATACCCATTCAAACAAGATTCTTGTCACCAACTATATCATTATAATTAGCTACCTTGGCTAAATAATTGATGATAATGATGCAGATGAAAAGCAAACGTTTCATTGATGAGTTCTTAAGCTCAAGCAAACAATATATTGGCTATGTTCCCTTTAGGAAGCTCACATCATGCTTAATATGATGTCAATTCCCTATATGTGAATGGAAGTGAAAAAAGTACATACAATACACATGGACTGTATGAAGCCGACCTAATGTGTACTTTTCTATGTAGGAAACTCTGCTCAATATGATGTCAATTTTCTGTATGTGATTGGATGTCAAAAGAAGCACATGCAATACACATGAAAACAGAAATCATATACAGTATAAATTAAATTTTATTCCAAGACAGATTAGAGCGACCTGTGATATATAGCAATACATTAAGTAGAAAGGATGCATGGGCCACCTTGTTGCTTAGAAAATACCCATTCAAATAAGATTCTTGTCACCAACTACAGCATTATAATTAGCTTCCTTGGCTAAATAATTGATGATAATGATGCAGATGAAAAGCAAAGTTTCATTGATGAGATCCTAACCTCAAGCAAACAATATACTGGCTATGTTCATTTACCTTTTTCATCATCAAGCTTTCTCCAAGGATTGAGAACCTCTTTAATAGCTTGAGCTTGAGGGGAGCTCTCCCAAGCTCGCTTTTCCGATTCAAGTTCCGTTACCTTATCATCTGCCCTCACGGATAAACAATAATGAATATAAGCTGAAGACTGACCAAACTCTTTAATTAGCAGTTATGCAGCAAATTCTCTTCACAATACTTGATTAAAAGAAGATAGCGAGTAGTTCAACTATTACAGAAAGGGGAGCTAAAATATTATCATTAAATCTAGCTTTACAAAGTAAGTAGGATATGATTAAAATTAAGGGGGGATGATTTCACAAGTAATAGTTTGTTGATTTAGATTAGTATCAAGACTAAAAAATAACTGGTAACATGCCTATAAACTGAGCTTACCTATATACGGCCAAAACAAGCAGAATAAATAAGGTAACAAATAACAATGTGGCAATGCTTACCTGAGCTTATAACATGCATGCTGTTAGAACTTGAATTTCATAAAACAGAAATATGCTAACAATATTTGTGAAGAATTACAATTATAGGAAATAAAAGAACAAACCATACAGTACAATATACAGAGTCGAGATTTTAGATCTCTGTCCTTAAAGAAAAATTCACCCCGTAGTGTGACGGTAGTTGACGAACTGCCTCCCAGGATACAACTGTATTACCTTTCCATGAAGAGCAGCACCCTAGCTTCAGAGATTTGAGCAAACCGGTAACTGTGTTGTATTCTCAGACTGTGACTCAGAGGAAGAGGAGAAAGAAGGAGATTCAGAATGTTTGAAACTGTGTGTACTGGCAGACAAAAGTTGCTGATCTTATAGGAGAAGGGGAGTGACTGAAGGGTCCATTACTCTGTAACAGAAGAGTAATGGTCCATTACTCTGTAACAGTAGAGTAATGGTTCAAAAACGTAACTGATGAGCCATTACTCTGCTGTTACAGAGTAATGGTACTAGCAGTTACAGAATTTGAAAAGCCTCAACAGTAACTGGGAAAAAATTTAGAGCGAGGCAAAAAAAAAAAAAAAAGGCCAGAGCCAGACCAGACCGAGCTGAGCCGAGCCGGGTGCGCGCGCGTGTGTGTTTGTTATTTTGGCTCGGTCCTCTCCCCACTACATGTTAGTAGTAACCCCAGGGCTACGCCCTTTAGTCCATTTCTTTAGCTTATATACTAGAGAAAATCTTTCCCATCTTCCGATGTGGGACTATTTATTTCAACTGTCCAAGTTAGTATATTTCAAGTACCCAACTTTGGACCTACATTTCTCATTCATACGGAAACCGTTTTTGGCAAGTGAGTACATTATGGAATAGTACTCGACGAGAGGAACGTGATCCAATCAATTTTTGGTGCCACCGGTGGACGAAGCCCACCGGAATCCGGCCCGGAAAATATGCAAAAACTTTTTCCAACAATCCCCCACATGAATAGAAATGATCAGACCATGTAATCCAGACACGACAGAAAAACACATGATAGAAAAAGACATGACAGACAAGATTATGAGAATACAATCGGAAAATCACTGCATAAAGAATGGTTGTAATTTTTCAACTTTGAACCACCCTTAGAGAGTAGCCATCAGATTCACTTGACCAGGTAGTGAACATGATGTCTTGAACTACCTGGGCTTTGATGTGAACCTAGACAATAACTTTCACACAGTTTCATCTCCCCACAGAACTAGGTTCTCTTGTTGTGTTCATTTTGGCCTTGACCAACCCTAGTTAATCGTGAGTGAACTTGGAGAAGGTAGTCTCTCTTCATTCTCCTAGAAACGGCACCATTTCACACTCACAAGGTGATTGCCCATAAAGAGTATCCTGCCATACCCCACTTTTATTTCAAACCTATGGGAATCATTAAAATCCAAGCTTATCCTGACTCTTTGCAGGCAGCACTGTTTTATCATCCTAAGAGTGGGTATGAGTTTTTAATCTCTTAGTGCTCCCGTCGATTCAATAAGATTTAGTTGTCCCCTTGAACCTAGATCTTGGGATCTTCAATTCCTAGGTAGGGTTTCCATCAAGTATCCTCTTTCGTCATAGGCTTTAAACTCATTCCTCTTGATGATCTCACAACTTGCTCTCGTGACAAACCTTTAGTAAATGGATCCGTTAGGTTGTCGACCGATTTTATATACTCTATAGAGATTATTCCATTAGAGAGCAGTTGTCTAATGGTTTTGTGTTGCCTTCTGATATAACGAGACTTACCATTGTACATACAACTCACTGCCCTTGCTATAGCCGATTGGCTGTCATAGTGTACACATATAACAGATACTGATTTTTCCTATATGGGAATTTCCTCTAAAAAGTTTCGAAGCCACTCTGCTTTCTCTGCTGCTTTGTCTAAAGCAATAAACTCAGATTCCATGGTGGATCTGGCTAGTAACATTTGTTTAGAGGATTTCCATGACACAACTGCATCACCAAGAGTGAAGACATACCCACTTGTAGATTTCGAGTTCTTGGAGTCCGATATCTAGTTGCCATCACTATAGCCTTCTAGTACTACTGGATATCTGGTGTAATGCAGCCCATAACTTTGACTATGTCGCAAGTAGTTTAATACTCTAGTTTTTCCTTTCCAGTGGCTTTGTCCTGGATTACTTGTGTAGCGGCTCAGTACATTTACTGAATGTGTCAGGTCCGGTCTTGTACAATTTGTTAAGTACATCAGACTACCGATTACACGTGCATATTCCAATTGTGATATGCTGTCACCCGTGTTTTTGAACAAGTGAAGATTGGGATCCACAGGACTTTTGGCAGTCCCATTGGAGTAATTCTTGAATCTTTTAAGTACTTTCTCAGCGTAATGAGCTTGAGACAAAGTAATTCCCTCAGACGTCCTGAAAACTTTGATTCTTAGTATGACGTCTGCAACTCCCAAATCTTTCATATCAAACTCGCCACTAAGCATGTTCTTAGTTTGTTTGATAATGTCATTATTGCTCCTAATAATGAGCATGTCATCTACATACAGACACACCAGAATGTATCCATTTGGAGTACCTTTGATGTAGATACACTTATCACATTCATTTATTTTGAAACCATTGACATCATAACATTGTCAAATTTTGTATGCCACTGCTTTGGAGCTTGTTTCAGTCCGTACAAAGATTTTACAAACCTGCACACCTTGTTTTCCTGTCCAAGAACTGCGTAACCCTCAGGTTGTTTCATGTATATTTCTTCTTCTAAATTTCCATTTAGAAATGCGGCTTTAATATCTATTTGATGTATTTCCAGGTTACGTAGAGCTGTAATAGCTATCAGCATTCTTATAGAAGTTATTCTTGTGACCGGAGAATATGTATCAAAGAAGTCTATGCCTTCCTTTTGTCTAAATCCTTGTACCACAAGTCTCACCTTATGTTTCTCTATTGAACCATCTGGTTTCAATTTTTGTTTGAAAATCTATTTGCAAGGGAAGTGTGTCTAAGTGTAATGTATCATGAATGTAGGTTCAAATCAACCACGCTTCCACTGCACCACTCTGATACCCAGGGAAAATGTACTAGCATACAATCTCACATCAATGTATATGAGGAGAGCATCATGAATGAAGGTCCAATAACTACTTCATTCACGACTCCAGCCATCCAAAAAGAAAAGGAAAGAGAAAACATCAGCCTATAGAGCAACACAAACATAAGTTTAAATCTCTATAAGTGAAACTCACACTCTAATGTCCACTCTAGGGTGTCGTTCCTTATAAATTTGTATTACTTATGAAGCGTTGCTCCGATACCATCTGTAACGCCTCGAATTCCAAATAAAACCGAATTCGAGATTCCACAGGATCTTTACACTTCACTTCGTACAATTTTACAAGGAAATTTAAACTTTTCATCATACATCAGAGTTCTTTACATTTTCTTATACAGCGGAAAATAAAATGAAGTACAACAATAAAAATAATATACAACTTGCAACATCTTTAACATGTAATTAATCAACAGCATCGAAATCAACTTTATTCCTTCTTGAAAATCCAACTCCTACATATAAGATAGTGGACACGTCAGTTGCTTACAACCGACGAAAAATGTTATACACGGCCATCCTCTCTATGCCTGAAATATTACGAGCTCAATACTTTAACAAACCACAAATTTGAATGCAAATAAAGTGTTAAATGTGACTATACTAAACATGTAAGTGTATGCGATGCCTTAATACCTAATGCAGATATTTTATACTAAGATGACACTAATGCATACTTGTTCTGATTCTATGCATCCCATACTATATAGGTCGGAGGGCAAGCACCTACGTACTCCACATTTAAGGGTTCGATCCCTCGCTATGAAAACTACCCAGTAATAAAGCAAGGTTTAGATCATTCCACGAGTACGGATCCCAGTTCCGAAGTCCACCGCCCAACTGCTATAACAGACTCCTCATCGTGCGAATCATCAAGCAAGTGCCCCTCTAACCCCGATATACGTATATACATTGGAGTACGGCAAACTATTTGCCTGACTACGCATAGTCCTGCATTTAAAATAAAAGCTCATCTTCCACGAAGCAACCACAGTCCCGGAATCCACCGCCCGACTGGGTCTATAGTCTCGGAATCCACCGCCCGACTATATAGAGTGCCCCACTTACGTTTGCCTAGGTTTACTACATCTTCACTTATGTGCCTAGTTCTTAAGTTCAAGACATGAATAAATTTTCATACCTAGAGTTAGTTTTACCCCCTACCGGACTTAATCACAATTACCGAGATAGCTCCATTGTCATATCTCAAAATATAACTCAATTCTTTTTATTTCGACAATGCTGGTACCCGAGGTCTTACTAACTCTAAATCACAACCTTTCATGTATAAGAATCCATGGGTACTCATACCCTTCAATAATCATGTCTTAACTCAATGTATTCTTATCTTCAACTTATTCACAATGTCTTATCTTAACACTTATTCACAATGTCTTATTTTAATACTACTCATGATTCATTTATCCATTCATAATCTTTAGAAGCAATAATTCTTTTCATGAACATAAATTCATCCACTTTAAGCCTCTTTAGCAACTTAAGAACATTTAACAAATTCATATCTCAACCTATATCAAGTATTTCTTACAACAAATAAGTATAAAATTCTCTTCAAGAGAAAAATCCATTTACACAAAAATATTTTACTCTTCTTTTAAAAGAAAATAAATGTCACACTCTTAAAGGAATAGTTTTGTAGTTATCAATTCATTTCCTATCTCAAATCTCCTTTTAATTCCTCAAATATACATGAAAAATCCTAAAACTCTTTTAAAATAATTTCTAAATCATTTAATAGGAATAATGAATATTTTTCCAAATTTTATTTCACATTAGAAAATCCCTTAAAATATCAAACACAAAAAAAAAAAAAAAAAATCAAAAGTGGTCTTCGGGTTTCAAACCCAAGACCAGCCGATTCATACGCCCAAAGATCCAACCGCAAGCCACTAAGTCCATATGGACTTTGTGTCATAAAGCCACAACGGAAATCCCTTATACTCAAATACAGGTTTCGGAAATATTTAAAAGAAACAAAATAAAATGTGTCCAAGAAGCTTTGAACTCAAGATTTTCTACCAACATAGTAACGACTTATGGTGCACCGACTAACTTGTAAGTCCAAGTGCAAATTCTGATTTGGAGTTATACTAATAGGTTTTTGTTCAACCGTTCTGTTATTGAAATATTTTCACAAAACTCGAATTTTTCAATTACTCTAATCTTTCATTAAACTATAAATAGTTCATCTAGAGAGATTTTATTTTCTAACAGTAGCTCACAAACTAAAAACTCATATTTTTGACAAAATATCTAGATTTCAAATTTATTTCCTCTCTTTTATGAATATGCAATATATTTCTTCAATTTAATCAACTAGCAATTTGTATCTCTTATAAATAATCAAATGAATTTAGGTGTATCAAATTTGACTTTTCAAAAATTCATTTGCTAACTATAAGGGAAATCTCTACAATTGTTTTTATAATTACAAGTTTCTATATTTATAAATTAACATGCATATGGCAAAATACTCATCTTTTCTCATTTACAAACAACATGATGACTATAACAAAATTTCTACACTACATAAATAGCATGGATTTGTTCTCTTATTATCACATCAAATTGATCTATATTACTAATATCATATTCTAGCATGCTCAACCTATGAATTAGAAAATATAGAGACCACCCACCTCTAATGAAGAATAAACAACCAAGAATGATGGAACTCCTAGCTCCTAGCTCCAACAAGCACTCCTAGTCCTTCTCCTCCTAGAAGGAGCTCTCCAACAATCTTCCAAAACACAAGAACACTCTTTTTCTCTCTTTCTTTTTCCTCTCTTTAAATTTGTTTATTTTAAGTGTGAAATGAGAAGAAACAACTAGGATATTTATAGGACAAAGTGAGGGTCTAAATTGTAAATTTCTCCACCTAATAAATTACTCAACTCTTCATTATCCTAACCCCCATAACTCCCAACTCTTCACATCTCCACCTCTTCAAAACCCTAACCCCCAACCTCTTCATCTCCTTATAACTCTCGACCTCTCTCATCCCTCAACCGACCAAGCACAGGAAAAGGCCCAACTCCAACTCATGTAGGCATATATATTTGACCATATATACATATAGATATATATGTACCAATGACTATAGGTATAGTTGTGGTAGCATGGTAGGTAAAGTAGGCCACAGTTGAAAGGGGGACCATTTGCTGGATGGGAAATGTGTGCTTTCGGATGTAGACAGAGCAAAGAAAAAAGAAGGGAATTAGGGGTATAGGTGTAAGCATAGGTATATATATATATGTACATAATATGTAAAAAAAAATTAATTAAAATTATAATGTTTCATGCACAAATAAAACAAATACACACACTCCGAAATTTATTTTGAAAATAAATACGCTTAAATACGCATACCGAAAAAACACGTACTTCCCACGTAAAACATAAAAATACGAAATTTGGTTTTATCAACGGAAAAATGTTAAAGATAATAAAAATACAATATAAGACAAATGTATTTAATTTATATATTTCACGACGTAATCATTACGTACATGAAAAACACGTGCATTACACGTACAAAAGTTTTAAGATCAAAATGCGAGAAAAATAAATTTTCATTTTATAAAAATAGATTTGACTGCCTAAAATAAATAATTTAAACACATAGAAAATATTACACATAGCGGTAAAAACACATAATCGATACGTGCATTAAAAACATGTAAAAAGTACGTAAAAATGCAGAAATTGAAATTTAATATTTTAGTTAATTTAGATAGGATCAAATATACGGAGAATACATAAATAGTCAAAAGTCACAATATGTAATGAAAATACGTTACAAATATTACCATTAACGGTACAAAATACACGTACGTAACACACAAGGGCAAAATTGTCATTTCTAATTTTGAGGGGTGTTACACTCTCCCCCCTTAGAATAGTTCCGTTCCCGGAACTCGCTAGGGTAAAGGTTGTATTTTGTACATGCCAAAAAAAATATCTTATTGTATTTAGAAAACTGCAAACTTTAAGAAAAATAAATGTAGTATAAAAATACGCAACAAGGAAAAACATGACAAACTCTATATAAGAAAACTATGAGTATCAAAATTTTATAAGAACGAAACAATAAAACTCGGGAAAATAACATAAGGAAATAAATATGACCATAAAAGATAGGATAGATCGAAAGAAGGTCCATACAAAATAATATTAGGTAAAGCATTAGATGAAACAAAAAAATAAACTTAGTCATTAATTTGGAATAGTTCAAAAACAACACAATAAAGAAAAGATAATTTATAAGTAGATTTAGTAATCAAATTTCATCAAAGTAATAAGCGGTAGAAAATAGCAAATTGAAATGGTATTGTATAACGAAAATCGCAAACTGACAGTCGTTTCAACCCAATCTTCAACTCCAAGTCAGATCGTATGGCTCATATTCAGTTACTTCTTTAGATTATATTGGATGACTGAGAATCAAGATTAACCTATAGTTCTTTTTATTCTTCTTCTATATATTGTAATCTCCTCTAATATGAGAGTGAGATGTAGTTCATTGATATTTTATCCATTGCAAAGAGAGCATAAGAGAGATAGTTCTTGGTGAGTGATTTTAATTCCTTATCAGGTCAGCCTTGAAATCTGCGCTGCCAATAACTACGGGACTCTGGCTGCACTCCCGGGAACAAACGACAACACCGCCACCTGTCACAATGTTCTAAGCCTCCGACATGATGCTGCAATCCAACTGATGCTGAGCCGCAAACCGAGGATAGACGAAGGAATGGGTTGCCCCATAATCAAAGAGAACATGAGCAGGGAAAGAACAAACAAGAACAATACCTAAGATGGAATCAAAAGACAGGAAAAAAAAAAGAATTGGTGATCAAGGGTGAGGAAAACACAATGCAGAAAGATAACATGAAAGAATAATGCAAGAGAAATGAAAAGAACCAAAAGGAAAAACAAAAAAAAATAACAAAATGCAAAATATACCTGCAACAATACCCTCTGTCGTCTCAGCATCTGCAACAGTCAAGTTGAAAGCCTGACCTCTCCTAGAGGCAGCGGTCCTCTGACCGACAATCTAGCGCTGAGGAGGAAGCAGTGGCCTAACTGGACCACAAGCTGGGGCTACCTACTGAACTGGACCCCCAGCTGGAAGAGCCATCCTCTGTTGCGGACAATCCCGCACTGAATAGTCAGTAGCACCACATCCAAAATAGCGGCGATTTGCATGCCTGCATTCTCTGCGCACATGCCCGGTCATCTAGCAGAAATCACAGAATCCTTCTCTCCGAGGAGCGGAGGAAGGGTAAGGAGCTTCCCTGACCGGATGGGCTTGAACAAGCCTCCGAATCGGCCCACCAGAAGGCCTAGCAACAACAGAGTGCGAAACAGTCCGCTGGGGAGGAGTTAACCTGCCACGAGCCTACTCCTGAGCTCGAGCCGCCTCAAGAGCCTCAGTATAAGTACGCAAGCGAAGGGAGACGAACTGTGCCCGAATATCTCGCTCATGTCCCAGCGTGAATCTACAAGCTCTGTCCTCTTCGTTCGCCACAAAAACGGCTGCAAAGTGGCTAAGTCTGGTAAATTCCACTGCATACTTATCCACAGACCTGGAGCCCTGATTCAAGAAACTCTCATGTTACAACATTGCATGAACAATATTTAACAAAATTCCAAAATAGAACACGAACCAACCTGTTTCAGGCCAGGAACTGTTGCTCTATTTCAACTCGAGTGCTGCTAGGGAAGAACTTCTCCAAGAAGCTCCTAGTGAACATGGTCCAAGCAATAGGCCATTCGAGCCTTTCGGACTCAGACCTCCACCAAATGTGGGCCAGATCCACCAGCTGGATGGTTACCACATCCACTCTATCAGCATCGGCAACTCTTGCTTCCAAAAACAATTGCTCAGTCAGGATCAGCCACTATTCGGCCTCCAAAGGTGTCTCAGTGCCCGAGAATCTGTCAGGATGTAGCCTCATGAAATCCGTAACTGTACCCGGACGAGGAGGGAGAACTACCTGTGTAAGCACAACGGAAGGCAGAACCCGGGCAGCTTCCAAAGCAGCCATCACAAGGTCACTATAGTTTTGCTGCATGTTGATCAACCGTTCCAACACATTGGTAACGGCCTCAAGCCTCAAGCCTGGGCTGATCTTCCTGAGGGCGGCAAGTGGAACCTCTGCGAGCCATGGTCTGCACAAGATCAAAAATAGTCAGCATCCAAATCGAAGTTGATTATAATTTATTCATGTATGCATGGTCTATGTACTGTTGAGCCGATCCCGGATCGAGCCAAGCTTGTCTAATATATCAGTCAAACTAATACATTAGCCAAACCTGGTGCTCTGATACCACTAAAAACCCTATCACGCCTCGCTTTCCAAAAAGGAGATACGGAATACAGATGCGTGACTAAGTCCAGCGAATTCTCTCATTGATGTACTAGGAATGCTGTGGAATATAGTTAAGTCCACCGAAATATAGGTTTTACTGGCCTAAACTAAAGAGAGAAGTTGCGAGACTTGTTAACAGGTGTCATACTTGTCAACTCGCCAAACAACAAAAATAGAACATAGGCTTGTATACTCAATTATATGTTCCCAGTCGCCCTTGAGAAGATATCAGCATGGATTTCTTGTTAGGATTACCCGAAAAACACAAAAGAAACACGATTACATTCTTGTCGTTGTGGATAATTTTTCTAAAAAGGCCCACTTTCTCCCATGCTCGAAAACTTTCTATGCATCTCGTATAGCTCAGATCTTTTTTGATAACATTGTGAGGCTACATAGGTTGCCAAAAACCATTGTGTCCGATAGGGATGTGAAATTCACGAGTTATTTTAAGAATATCCTATTGCACTAGGTGGGCACGAAATTGAAGTTCTCTTTAGCCTTCCACCCATAAACTGATGGACAGACTGATGTTGTCAATCGGAGTCTTGGTAATCTCTTGCGTACTCTTGTGGGAGAGAACTTGGGAAGTTGAGACTTAAAATTGACTGTTGCTGATTTTGCCTACAACACATCTAACAATAGAACCACCGGCCCGAGTCCACATGAAGTTGTGCATGGTTATCGTCCTAGGCAACCCATAGATCTTATCTCTATGTTAGAACATCATGGAGTCTCAGATTCTGCATCTATATTTGCATCCTGCATTCATGACTTGCATAGAGAAATTTCCAAGAAAATTAATGAGAATAATTTTAACTACAAGTTAAGAGCAGATATTAGAAGGAAATTTAAAACTTTATTATTGGTGACGAAGTGATGGTTCGGATTCGTCCGGAATGGTTTCCAGCTGGATCCTTTAAGAAATTAAATTCATGTGCTGCATGCCCATTTAAAATTCTGCATAAAATCAATGATAATGCCTATGTCGTTGACCTTCCTGAAGGTTTTGGCATAAGTAAGACTTTCAATGTAATGCCTAGAATTACAAACATAGGCAATTCATAGCACAAACAAAATCTTTTACTTCAACTTCGTGCAAAAATACAAGAAATTTAAAACTTTTCATTTACAACATCGTTCTTTACAATAGCACAACGGACATAAATTAGTACAATACAACATATGATAATGAAAGCTCTTCAATCTTATGACACCCCTCATAGCGATTTCAAGTCCAAGCCAAATCCAATCCTACAACTAGGAAACTGCGGGTACGTCAGTTACATACAACTGACGCAATACTATAATATAACGATTTCACCATCTTACAAATCGCAAACTTGAATGCATAAAGTAGAAGAGGTGACTATCCTAATTATGTCAGTGTATGTTATGAACTTAATGCCAAATGCAGCCATTTATACTTACAATGACACTAACGCATACTTGTTCGGATTCATGCATCCCATACTACATAGGTCTGAGGGCAAGCCCTTATTGTACTCCTCAGTATAGGGTTCAATCCCTCGTTATGAATTCCTACTACAGTGACTAATGCAAGGTTTAGATATCTTGTGAGTATCTAGTACGGACCCAATAATTCTGGAGAATCGTTCTCCCACTGCAAGTGATTTTGGACATCCTACCTCACACCCCGATAATTCTGGAGACGAGACCCACAATGCGAGCCATCTGGTACCTCGTCACACAAATACCCCATGAGCGTCGCTTCAATCTCGACAATTCTGAAGAAATATCTGTAGCGCCCCGAATTTCTAATATGATATCTTAGAAAATACGTGGCACATTCCCAGTGATCCACTTCAATACAATATTAAACATAACCAACACCACTAATAATTTTCAAACATTTATTACAACAAAACCTTACATTGCACAGCAGAATTCAAATATCTCAACTACAAATTTATCTCAAAACTGTTATTACAATTTTACACAAACACTTATGAATCAATTTATCTCAAATATGCCTCTAGCATCCAAATCTCCATCACTAAGCAACTACCTGCAAACATGTGAGGCTAGAGAGAATCCCTAACCCCCAAAACTAACGGGGTCAGCCATAAATGGTGTGAGAGATATAAAAACAAACAAACAACATAAAAGATCATACCTTATAAATTCTTAAACAACAGGTACTAAATGATTATGGAAAGTATGAAATGACGGTAACATAAAACATCAAGTGGAGCTAAACTAAGTGTCGGGTGTAGAAAACAGGAAACCAAATGCCTAAAACCAAGCCTAGAAAACACAAGCTCTAGATGCTGACTCTCTAATGCGTACTTGTCGAAGTCTATGCATCCCATTCTACATAGGTTCGGTGCAAGCCCTTAACGTCTTCTTCTTCATAGGGTTCAATCCCCGCGTTATGAACTAATCCTATCACGATGACTACTACGAGATAAAGATAAACCATGGATAGTATCTCATGCCCGATAATTCCGGAGATGGATCCCACACCCAAGATATTTCACTTGAATAATTCCGGAGATCATCCCACACCGAAACATTGACATGTCACCACAATATACCACATGGGCTTCACCTCGACTCCGATAATTCCGGAGATCAA
This sequence comes from Hemerocallis citrina, assembly GCA_017893485.1. Taxonomy (NCBI): domain Eukaryota; kingdom Viridiplantae; phylum Streptophyta; class Magnoliopsida; order Asparagales; family Asphodelaceae; genus Hemerocallis; species Hemerocallis citrina. Next base: position 38,865 of record JACEHZ010000634.1, on the reverse strand, counting down.
TTCCACACCACAAATAGTTACCGTGATAATTCCGGAGATTGTCCCACACCACAAAACTGTGATAATTCCGGAGACATATCCCACACCACTAATAATCTACTGTGATAATTTCGGAGATTAAATCCCACACCGAAAGCCATACTGAGGTTCTTGACTCATGTTCCCGTTCATCATATCACCACTAGTGCCTGTCCTTAATATTTTGGGTTAATTAATTACTTAACGAATCTCCTAGAGTGGTATACCTTACCGGCCTAAATTCAAATCCAAAAAACTAAAATGCCTCACTGGGCCTCAACAATAACTCAACACCGGTATACTAGGGTCATACGCCTCTAGAGACTCAACTCAAATATCCAAACAAGGCTCCACTAAACCAAGTGGCTCAACTAAATGTCTCAAATGAAGTACTTATCTGAATATCTCAAAGTCAATTGCTTAATCATATACTGAACTGAATGACAAGTATGTACTAAATTATCTGAGAAACCAATCATTCGAATTAACACTGAAGTTTACAAATATCCTTCAGTATTAGTCGACTCATACTGATGATAAGTCGACTGTCCATGTAGAACCCCGTATTTTCAAATATTATTTTATTATTTGAAAATGAATTTAAATGAATTTCTGAGGATTTAATTGATATTTTCTAAAAAGATCTATCTTTTGTACACGTGCAAAACACGTGCAAATGAGTTTTGAGATGCTTGAAAAATTAAGAATTCTTTATGAAAAATCATTATTTATTATTTTGGAATTATGTAGTATTTTTCCGGATTTTTCTGAATTTAATTAGTACTATTTGCAAATTTTAATAAAAGGAGGGCTTATTTGCAAAATTGACAATTTTAAGGGTTGAAGTGCAAAATGTATTTACTGGACTTTCCGATCAGTATTTGTTAAGGTATAGAAGTATATTTTCATATAAATCCTAATTTTAATGAATTATGAGATGAATTTCCAAAAGGAGATATATATATATATAATTGCATTTGGATGGATTGTTTTGCAAATGTATTTCCTAAACCCTAATACTTGATCCCGGCCTATATAAGAGAGTTGCAGCCGTCATTCGCTGCACAACTCAGATCTTATTATATTTCTATTCTCTTGGTGATTGAAGAAGGAGTTCTTGGATCTAGCAAGAGAAGGCTTGTGGATTCTTCTTGATTCTAAAAGGTGAGTGATATGGACTTGTTTTGTTTATGTGTATGATTGCATGTTGTTTTGTTTGATGATTTCGTATCTTGTATGAAATCAATGCCATGGTTGTTATTCGTAATATACATGTGAAATCCATGATAGATTAGTAGATCTCGATTGACAATTCTTGATGGCTTGAAACATGTTAAGATTCGATTATGATTATTGAAGATAAGAAATTGGATGGAGGAACCTCTAGACATTGTTATTTACGAGTTGGATTAGATATGAGTAGAGGAAGAGATTTGGTATTTGAGATTGACTCCAGTATTGATTATTGATTTCAGACCTAAATTGTGAGATCTGTAGGCCGACAGTCGACTGGGACTAGGTATCAGTCGACTGGTACGACCCTAATATTGTATCTTTAGTTTTTCTCGAAATTCTCTCGGGTAAGTCGACTTATGTTCTTAAAAGTCGACTTATGTCCCCTTTATAAGTCATCTTATGTTTTGATAAGTCTTCTTATGATCTTTATAAGTCATCTTATGTTTTGATAAGTCTTCTTATGATCTTTATAAGTCATCTTATACTTTTGATAAGTCTTCTTATGATCTTTATAAGTCATCTTATACTTTTGATAAGTCTACTTATGATTTTTATAAGTCATCTTATACTGTTGATAAGTCTACTTATGATTTCTATAAGTCACCTTATATTATTGATAAGTCTACTTATGATTTTTATAAGTCATCTTATACTGTTAGCACTTGGATTGTTTCTTGAGAATTATTGATAATTATCTCAGGTAAGTCGACTGATGGTTGGTTAAGTCGACTTACTGCACTTGTTATAATCTTGACTATTAGTTCTCGAGGCAGTCGACTTATTACGGCATAAGTCGACTGGTTCTGATGAGTTTTCATGATCTTGAAGGTTCTTGTTATCGTTAGTTTACTTGTAGATGAATATGTTCGTCGGTGTAATAGTCACCATTGGTGATGCATGCCGGGTTCGTATTCTATCTATACCCTCTTAGTTTGTTTGTAGATGAACATGTTCGTCGGTGTAATAGTCACCATTGGTGATGCATGCCGGGTTCGTATTCTATCTATACCCTCTTAGTTTGTTTGTAGATGAATATGTTCGTCGGTGTAATAGTCACCATTGGTGATGCATGCCGGGTTCGTATTCTATCTATACCCTCTTTAGTTTGTTTGTAGATGAATATGTTCGTCGGTGTAATAGTCATCATTGGTGATGCATGCCGGGTTCGTATTCTATCTATACCCTCTTTAGTTTGTTTGTAGATGAATATGTTCGTCGGTGTAATAGTCACTATTGGTGATGCATGCCGGGTTCGTATTCTATCTATACCCTCTTAGTTTGTTTGTAGATGAACATGTTCGTCGGTGTAATAGTCACTATTGGTGATGCATGCCGGGTTCGTATTCTATCTATACCCTCTTAGTTTGTTTGTAGATGAATATATGGGTATCCGATCTATGGTATTATTGGAGATCGATTGTTGGACATACATCGTGGTATTGAGATTTATTGATAGTTGGGCATGATCAGAGAGGTGAGGATTATTGTTGTTCTGATCAGTCGACTGGTCCTTTGAACAGTCGACTGTACCGTACAGTTGAACTGTACATATTTTGAGAGAGATTGATTGATGGATACTTGATCGTTGGTATTGTTTCTCGACTTGGTTCACTCATGTACTGGCCTATCGTTCTTGTTTCAGATTACATGTTCAATTTATGTATTTTTGTTCAGTACATGTTGATTGAGAATTTATGTTTATTTGTTATTTATGTTTGTTGTTTATATCACTCACACCAGTTATGGCTGACCCCGTAGTTTTGGGGGTTAGGGTTCAACTCTAGCCTCACATGTTGCAGGTTATTGCTTAGAATTGGAGGCTTGGATGCTTGGGTTAGCTTTAGAGAGTATGAGTGAGATGATAGAGCCATGTGTAATTTTGTAAAGAATAGTGTTGTAAAAGAATTATTGTAATGTAAGGTGTTTTTATTTCCGCTGCTATTTGAAAGAAGTTGTTGTAATAAAGATTTGGAATAAAATGACTCGAGTTTTGGTCTATGTATATTGTTACATTGAAGTGGATCGCTGGGAAAGTGCCACGTATTTTCTAAAGTTTCGTATTTAGAAATTCGGGGCGCTACAGTCCAGAGGACCAAATTCAAGATTTTACAAAAATAAACTAAGTCATTTAACAGTCGACTTAAGAAGGAGTGTCAGTCGACTTACCCGAGGTAAATTCCACTAATCTTCTCAAAAATATTCTAAGTATATAAGTCGACTTAAAGGACTATAGGTCGACTATCCAGAAGGACTAATAATTTTTACAAAAATAATTTCTTCAGTGGACCAGTCGACTGCCTATGAGCTAGGTCGACTGTCCAGAACAACTTTTTCAACAATTCTAAAATAAAGTGTCGGGCTCGTACCAGTCGACTGCATAGTAGGCCAATCGGCTGTCGACTTACAGATTTCAAAATTAGGTCTGATTACAAAAATCAAAATCTGAAGCTTTCTAATGATCAATGCTTATGAAAATAGTGTATTCAGGAAAATAATAATCTCAACGAATCTTCATCAGGTATATGTATATATATATCACTCAAAATATCAATATGTCGAGATTTAGGTTCACATGTTCTAAATCACAAATTCTTTCATTAGGGTTTTACAAGATCTAGATATCTTTCACAAATCTAAATAAAAATCTGATTCACAAACTAATGCCCAGATGTTCATACTCAATCTCAACATGTTTTAGCATTCAATTTCGATAATAAAGACCTACTATTTCGTTCACAATTATTCACACGATTCATATCACAAAACAAGATCTATATTGTCCACAACATCAGATCAACACATCAATGATAATTGCACACATAGGTCAACAACATGACGAATTATAATATTCACAAAGTCGAACAAACAAACAAGATTACTCACATGAATCAACAACAAAACAATTTTCATATCTCTCACCTTAGATTTTGAGAAAAGTCCACGAAAAGTTCTCCCTTGCTAGATCCAAAAACTCCTTCCTCCACCAAAGTAAATCTCCTCAAAATTCTGTAATTTTTTTTTTCTGAAATGACGGCTGGAGAAAAAGTCCCTTAAATATTCCGGATTGAATATTAGGGTTTCACCCACATTTTGCAAAACAACCCTTTCCAAAATACAATTTACATATATGGATCATTCTTTGGAAATTCCATCAAAACTCATTTAAATTTGGTTTTAAAAGAAAACATACTTCTAAATTTCAACCAATACTGATCCAAAACGTCCAGAATATACAGTTTACACTTTAACCCTTAAAATGTCAGTTTTGCAAAAAGGTCCTTCTTTTCTCAAAAATTGCAAATAGTTTCAATTAATTTCAGAAAAATCTGGAAAAATACTAAATAATTCCCAAATATTAAATGATGATTTTTCATAAAGAAAACTAAATTTTCACACTTCTCATAAAAGGATTTGCACGTGTTTTGCACGTGTAAAAAGATAAATCTTTTTAGAAAATATTAATTAAATATCCAAAAAATCAATTTAAATACATTTTCAAATATAAAAATAATATTTGAAAATACGGGGTTCTACAATATCTCCCACCGCAAGCGAATTTGGACAGCATACCTCATGCCCCGATAATTCTGAAGATAATCTCCCACCGCGAACCTTGATCCCGATTATTCTGAAAAGGTATCTCCCACTGCAAGTGATTTTGAATATCATGCCTCAAACCCCTATAATTCTAAAGATAATCTCACCGTGAATCAAATGAGGCCCTCATACTCATATTTGCCCGTACTTCATCACATCTCCCTTTAGTGTCTGTTCATAGGTTCAATTATGATTATCACAAGCTAGAGCTAGCTTACCCTAGTGGACTTAAATCAACACACAGAGAAATGTTAGCCCATACTGGCTACTTCTTAAATTTCATTTATCGTAACATGCCGGTCTCTATGGGTCTCACTCAGATTCTAGATTCTAACATCTCAAACTCGGATCATATGGGTTATCTTAACCTCCAATACAAATTTTCTCATTCATAATTCCTTTGTTTTGTTCATACATTCACTTTGAATTTTCAATTTCAAATTGTACTTTCGTATCCCCTTATAATGCATCTCGAAAGCATTTCAACTTTGACAAAAAAACTTCACAAATATCATGTGTTTATTTTTCCAAATACATTCTTTGTTTACCTCTTAATTTGTCATATAACTTATTTTCACAGATTCTAGAATTCCTTTCATAAGATGCACACATTTTAGGATTTTAATCTTTCATCACAAAATAAAATGTTACCAAATTTATTTCAAAAATAAAATAATGTACAATAAAATTTTCATCCAAATGAATCTCCCAAATTTATATTTGATTGGCCCAGTTCTTCTGAAGTTAGCTCATTCCAACATAAAAATTTAATTTTTCTTAAAAGAATCCAAAATAACCATCTAAGCTTACTAATCAATTTGTAGTGGATTTTATCCTCAAATAAATTCTAAATTTGCACATAATTACTCTGAAAATATTCTATTAATATTCTAGTATAAATTAGAATTTATCTTTAGTTGAATTCTATGCAAAATGTAGCTAATATGTCATGCCCCGCTTCACAAAAATACGGAATATGAGTACATGACATTGGCCCAGCGAATGACTGACGTCACCCATAAGCTGTTTATCCGATTAACTCAACAATATAATCAATACAGAACAATTGTACAGGCAATAATAATAATCTCATAAACAATAATACTTAGAATGAAAAATATAAAATATCCAAATACAATAATAATCCAACATTTGGAACAATAATAGCAATATTTGGGTCAAAAGCCCACAATACAATGAAATAACAATAGTTCAAGAATTAAGTCTTCACGACAAAAAAATAATTATTTATTAAGCAGCGATACAATCAATTCCTTCACCAATGTTGTTTTCCCAATCCATCAGGCAATTCTCTATCAACACCTGTAAACACTTCATCTAAAAAGAGGAGAAAAATTGTCCTTAGAGCAAGTCATGGACAGCAAGTTGGAAAAGCAGGGAACAATGGAATAACGGTATAACAATGGATCAATGTATCAATAGGAATCAATAACATGGCACGATAGCAATAATCAATATCATGATAATCAATGCAATGGCTATAAACAATGATTCAATATTTGGTAACAATAATCAACGATCAATATCAATAATACTTAGCCAATATTTAATATCAATAGGGATAATAATGAACAATATGCAGTGTCAATGTTGTGTCAATTCTTAAGTCTATTAATTATTTTAATCTTAACTAATGTAGCACTTCATGCGTCCCATTTATTTATCACATGGTTGCTACATACAAACAAGTTACGTTTAGACTTAGTGGTGGATTTTATAGTTCATGTACTCGACAACGATAATCAATAATGACCGATGTCTGAATCAATCGAGATACTGTAGTCAGTAATCTATAATTAATCGATGATCGATATGACGAATAGACTGATAGACCGATAGACTGATAGACCGATAAATAGGAAAACATGGGCCCCTCCTCCGAGTACAGTCCTTATATAGTCCATTACTAAAGTCAATCAACCCTTAAATCCCGGCTTGTTTATCATTTATCAATGCAACAATATATTATGCAATTTGAGACATGAGATGATCAATAGTATCAATAGGAGAACAATAGGACGATAAATTAGATAGGACAATTAGAATGGTGAAAATAACTCATTAGGAACATGCAATGCATCATACATATATTAATTCATGCAATAGTAAGATATAGAAATAATTAAACTATTAAAATCTGGACTATATAATTTTGGATAGCAAGAGTAATCTGTACAAAAGTGCAGTTTTCCACTGTTTCAGAAATTGAAAACTGAATCCATCAGAAATTTTAAAAACTAGACTTCCACACGGTTCCAACGCATATTTAAAGTTCAAAATCCGACAACAGTAGCTAAGTCAAACACATTGTTCTTTACAGATTTCATGTTCAGGCAGAATTTCAACATCATGTTATTTTTTTTTGGAAACAGCAAAAACTCAATACTAAATTCATTAAAAATATTTTCTAGATTCTTAAACATGTTAAGCAGCAATCTGGAAATTATCAGAGCAAAATTTTATCATTTAATCAGCATTTTTACTGTTTAAACATGAAAGATACAAGAATCTGAAAATCTGAAAGGAAAAACACAGTTGTAGTCAAACGGGCATAACTTTCGTTACACAACTTGGAATTCAAAAATTCAAAATGTTCTGGAAACTAGGAAGATAAGGCTAAAGTTTTTATTCAGAAAATTATTCATTTTAAGATCATTTACTAGTTCAAAAGTAGCAGTCAGCATACAGGCCAGCAAGCAATATAAGGGTTTTGTGTAGTTTTGATGAAAATAAATTAATTAAACATGATGGGTATCGATTCTTTAGTCAATAAATTTTGTAATCAACATGATGGGTGCAATAACATGATAAATAAAAATAAAATCATATACATACACTAAATTATCATCGTTCATACAACAAACAATCAACTAAACATACAACCTAGTAGTTGTTTCTACAATAATTAATTGTGTCATGATTATACGGTTAACCCTGTTATCAATTCTACATGAATGCATGAAAGATCTAATCTTTAGAGTCAAAAGTGGCACGATGTCAAGAATATTGGGATTAGTTCATGTAAACCCTCAATAGACCTAACGAAAGAGATGAACAATGTATAATACGATAACAACGGGATCTACTTGCAAGAGTTTCAACAAAACTTGAATTTGATTTAATTAAAAATTCAAGAGGACGGTGACTTGCCTTATAAACGGTGAAATTGAATACCAAGAATAACGGGATAAGAATCCCGAAGCAACGAACCCACGAACTAGCACAATTTAACACGTGCAATATACGTGTAAACAAGAGAATAAGCAACAACAGCAAAAGCACAACTACAAAGAGACAAGAACGGCAAAGGGGCTTGTGGTCTGGTTGCTCGACGTCGACGATCGGACGGCGACGAGGTGTCGCAGGCGGTGGTGCGTCTAGCGAGGGTGCGACTGGAATAGGACAGGTGGGGGGGGTCGGGATGAGGGAAGCAGTGGCGATTGAGATAGGCTGTTGTCGACAGAAATAGGGGAAGCGGGGAACAGGGGGGTTTCGGTGGGTGCCTGGGTGTCGACGGCGAGTGGCGATGAGGGGGGGTGTTCCCAGAGGTGAGCGGCGTTCAGGAGGCGCCAGAGGTGGTCGGGGGAGTGGGTGGAGAAGATGAACAGTATGGGTTTGGCTGTTGGGCGGGAAAGCTGACGGGGAGAGAGAAACATAGTGGAGAGAGAGAGAGAAGAGAGAGAATAAGTGGCGTGGGGTTCAAATTTGAACAATTTTTAGGGTTTGAAGTAGAGTTGTATTGATAGGGTACAATTAGGGTGTTGGGTTAGTGGTTTATGATCCAATAATAACGGGTTTGAGTCAAGAACAATAGAAATTGGATTTTAGGGTTCAAATAAGAGATTGATCTAAATCAATAGGGTTCAAATAAGAATACCCACAATCCAATACAATAACATTCACAAGGAAGACAGCCCAACAAAAAGAGAAAATAGTTCATGAACGAAAATTTAAATCAATTAGATAAATAAATAATACAAATGAATAAATATAATTGGGGCTTGAAAAATAAGTTAGATATCACCAAGAAAGTTAGATCAAATAATAAAATAATTCGATAGACGAACTTTAACGAGTAATCAAGAAATAACAATTGAGAATTATAATCTTAATAAAAATAAAATAGTATTCGGTTTTAACAATTTATTAAATTAGTCCAATAATAATAATATATTTGTTTTCGAGCTCAAATATAAATAGTCGATCAATAAGAAATAGAAGTAAGATTAAAATACATCGTTATTCGAAATGAATATAATTTTCGATTAGAAAACAAACAAAATAAGTTTTATATAATCATGATATAGAAATACACGAAAAATACTTATTAACAGGAATGGGGGTTACATAATAGAATAATTTAAAAAGGAATTTAAAAAAAAGACACTGTCCTGGCTTCAACCCAATATCAGCAGCAACCCAACCCGCAGCCCAAACCAACAGACCAACTTACGGTTGTGAGTTAAAGGATTATAAAAATTCTTATATACTTGAACACCAGTAATTATATTAATTCGAAAATTTCGATAACTAAATTGGTTTGCATTTCTTTACAATTTCAAAATAAAATACTTCTAAGATTCGTGTATTTGTATGAAATAAAAATATATGATAATTTATTCATGAACATAGAAGTTTTTATTTTAAATTGTATAAACCACTCAGTCTTATACTTTAAAAGGAATAACTGTTCCCCATACAACTAGAATTCTTGAGGAGTGTTTATTTTTATATTACTAAGATGCACACAAAAAATCAATCCCATGAGTTTATTGTATGAAATTTCACTAGATAAAATTCCTACAAAAACTCCTACACATACACATATTAAGTTTATCTTATACTGCGTAATCATAAATTAAACATGCACAAATTAAAGTTCTAGAGCAACTATTTCACATGCTGTAATCAATTCATCTCTATCTACACATTATTAGTTTAAACAAGCACAATTTTTACATACTAGAAGATCATGAAAACAGCCACCTTAAAAGAGACCTCCTAATGGTTGAACCCCTTAGTAAAATGCTCCAAAAAACTCCACAAAAGTAAATCCTGCAAGTCTTCGTGCAAGATCCTGAATGCCAAAAACAACAACTCCTCTCTTTTTACTCTTTTTTTTTCACTTGGGGTTGGAATAGGGGGTATTTATATGGGTAATTAGGAGGTAGTTTTAGCAACTAACTATCCACTAATCCACTCACACACCACACTCTCCCATTCTTGAATACCAAGTCAAAATGGGCAGCCAATTTCTTGAAAGAGTGCACATTGCACGGGTGCACGTGTTTTGTACACTTTTCACTTTACTCTTTTATTATCATTTTATTTCATTTAAAACCCTCTTCTTTAATAAATAATTACATTATTTTTCTTAACAAAATTTAGTATAATTTGCTTTAATTAATCTTAATAAAATTTTAGTGCACAACTTTTGTAATAAAAATAACGTAACTTGCACGTGTATAGTAGAAAAAGCACGTGTAGCAAAATATTTAAAAAGAAATATTTCACGTAAAACTAGTTTAAACTAATAAAAATAAACATACATACCTCATAAATTTTTAGTTTGAAAAAGGATACAACCAACAAGTGCACTGCAAACACGTGCGTCGCACGTAACAATAAGTATTCAAATACAAAAATAGATTTGAGCGACAGAAAAAAATGTTTATAAACAATCGAAATATAACATACGTAAAATATTTATATTGATAATGTTAAGGATATTTCACAAACGGTAAAATATACATAATCGACACGTACATTGAAAGCGAGTGCAATACACGTAAAAACAAAAAGATTAAGATTTATATTTGAGTTGGCTCAAAATAGGATAAAATTAATTTTGAGAGAATGGAAAAATATATAAATAATAGAAGTACAAAAATATGTAGGATATTTATAATAAAATACTTTACGGATATTACCCGTAACGATACAAAATATATGTGCGTAACATACATGGAGCAAAATTGTCATAACCCAAATTTGGCGGGGTGTTACATTCAATGTTGAGGATCTAGTACCTTATGAAGGCCCAGAATTTAACCATAGAAATCTTGTTATAGATGAGCCTACCCTGCAGCCTACTAGTGAGACTTCCACATGTACCCCTTTACCTCATACTACTTACCCACCGACAGAAAAATTGGATAATATTTTAGATGATCAGATAATCTCAACTAGAGATGGTGGTAATCATAGGTATTTTGTAAGATATAAAAACAAGCCGGAGTCGGAGGATACTTGGATTGATCGTGAAGAGCTCCAACACTTGGATCCAGACCTTTTGGAGCACTATAACAGAAGGACTGGTTTTGAGTCGACTGGGTCGACCTCTCTCCCACCCGGAGAGATTGATGAGGACATCAGTTCGAGACGATCTGGGCATTTCTATAAGCGTAGACATCATCTAGGATGGCTATTCCATTAGCTTAGTATTTTATTTCAGTACTCATATTTGTTTTTGGCAATTATAGCCATATGTAATAGTTTACAATTGCACCCTTTATTTTATGTATTAGAATATTTTGAGATTTGTATTGAGATTTATGTTTAGCCTATATATAGGCCTTGAGAATAATAAGAAAGGTATGCTATTATTGATTTAAAAAAATTATTGTGATTGAGTTTTGTTCTTCATTCATTTTTTTTGTGTGTGAGAAATTGAGATAAATTTTTAGGGTTTGTGATAAACTCTAAAACTACACTACAAATCCTAAACCCTAATATTTCCCTTTTTCCCTATACACACCCACCATCTCCACCTTCCCCTTCTTTTTCTTCTTCTTCTTTGTTGATTCCTAAACCCAATTCCTCCTCCTTTTCTCCAACCCGACACTACCCCTTCCATGATCCCCTCAACCACCATCCTCTATCACCCCGACTTTGCACCCGAAGCTCCCCATTAGATCCACCACCCAAACCCTGCTTCAAACTTGAAACCCTAACCCCCTTGCTAGTCGATCCCGCTACTCATCGTCGTCGTCACTAACCCCAAATCCCATGCCCCTACCGTCGTCAACCGCAACCACCACCATCGCCATCACCCTCCGACCACCTCCCTCTCCCTCTTGCTCCAACCGACCTCCACCATACCCGAAATCGTCCCTTGCAATACCGCCAGCGGCAACCCCTCTTCCCTCCTTTGCTACGCCACCACCTGACTACAACCAACTAGCTTTCAAGCACCCCTTCAGTTGCCAGAGATTCCAACTGGCAACTCAATTCTAGCATCTTAGCGACACGCTCTTCGAACCCTTGGTAATTTCTTTCCACTTCTCAAATATTTGTGATACTTCTCTATCATCTCTAGACTATTATCAAAATTTACTGTCATCCACAAATATTGAGTGTGTCTTCCTTTGGGTACGAATCATTATTGCATATTTTACTTGCTAAGAACGTTTAGGTATAATTATTGATTGTTAGGATTGAATCTTTAATTGAGCTTGTTAAACTATTTCATATCTTAAAAATCTATCAAACCAATTACTAGTTTAATTTCTAACTTAATCTGTATTACATGTTGGTAAACTTAATATTTAAAAATTCTTGGAAATTCTCTACTTATGGTTAAGTTTACATCACAGGTCCTAACTCCGTGAAGCACAGCGTATTCCAAAGGAAAATAAGCTTGACGTCCTGAAGACCTCATCCGATGTACACGACTATTAGTCAGCACAAAGAAGAATGAAATTACTTCAACGCCGAACAAACACAAAGGACTTTACTTCAATATCAAGAAGACTCGGAACAAGCTCCTCCAACAACTCATTGACTCCAAACAACGAGTTCAACACATTGCTATCTACTCATGCTCCATCAACAACTCGTTGACTCCAAACAATGAGTTCAAAGCTTAGTCTCCGCTCGGGCACTCCAGTAACAACCCGTTAACTCCAAATAACGAGTTCAATGCTCCGCTCTCCGCACGAGCTCCATCAACAACTTTTTGACTCTAAAAAAAGAGTTCAGAGCTTACTCTCTGCTCGGGCACTCTAGCAACAACTCATTGACTCTAAACAACGAGTTCAATGCACTGCTCTCCGTACGAGCTCCATCAACAACATCTTGACTACAAACAATGAGTTCAACGCTCGAGCTCCATCAATAACTCGTTGGCTTCAAACAACGAGTTCAATGATCTGCTTATCGCTCAAGCTCCATCAACAACTTGTTGGCTCCAAACAGAAAGTTCAACGCCATACTCCGTCCTAGAGTTGCCTCTACAAAACTTGTTGGAATCGAACGGCAAGTTCAACGTTAAAATCCACCTCAGAGTTGACTCTACAAACTTTTTGCGATCAAATGAGAAGCTCTATGTTCAACTCCGTCTCAGAGTTGGCTCTCCAAACTTGCTGGGCGTAAACAACAAGTTCAATGTTCAACTCTGTCACAGAGTTCTCTATCAACTTGCAGGGCACAAAAAGCAAGCTCTGCATTCAACTCCATCTCAGAGTTGTCTCTCTAAACTTGCTGGGATCAAACGATAAGCTTTACGATCAACTCTGTCTGAGAGTAACTTCTATAAACTTACTAGGGTCAAACTGCAAGTTCTACATCAACTCCGTCCAAGAGTTGCCTTTACTCACCTGTCAAGCGCAAATGGCAGGTTCGACATTAACTCTACCCGAGAGTTACCTCTACATACTTTTTGGAACAATCAACAAGTTCAAATATTCAACTCCGTCTCAGAGTTGCCTCTACAAAACTTGCTGGACGCAAACAGTAAAATCAACATCAACTCCGTCTTAGAGTTTCCTGTACAAAACTTGTTGGGCACAAATGACAAGTTCAACATTTAACTTCGTCAACGAGTTCTTTATTTACTTGCTAAGATCAAATGGCGAGCTCTACATCAACTCAAACAAAGAGTTGTCTCAACAAAACTTGTTGGAATCAAACAACAATCTCTACGTTTAACTCCGCATATAGTTTTCTCTCCAAAATTTTAAGCGCAAACAACAAGTTCAACATTCAACTCCGTCACAGAGTTCTTGATCAACTTGTTGGGCGCAATCAACAAGCTCTGCGTTCAACTCCATCTCAGAGTTGTCGCTCCAAACTTGTCGGGATCAAACGGTGAGCTCTACAATCAACTCTGTCTAAGAGTTACCTCTATAAACTTTCTGGGGTCAAACATCAAATTCTACATCAACTCCATCCTAGAGTTGCCTCTACTCACCTGCCGGACGCAAACGACAGGTTCGACATCTAGCCGAGAGTTTTCTCTACATGTTGGGAACAAACAACAAGTTCAAATATTCAACTCCGTCTCAAATTTGCCTCTCCAAACTTGTCGGGATCAAACGGCAAGTTCTATGTCCAACTCCATCTTAGAATTGTCTCTACAAATGCTGGGCAAAAATAGCAAGTTCGATCATTCAACTCCGTTACAAGAATTGCCTCAACAACACCTTGTCTAGGTCAGCTACATACTCAAGATCCAACGATTAAAGCAGTCAGCTCCCAGAACGACAGAACACTCGTCCAACAACAAAATGCTCGATCGACAAAACAAGCGAACAACATAATGGTCGACGAAAAGGCGGTTTAGCAGAACGGGCGATGAGATGTTTGATCAACAAAACAAGTGAACAACATCTGGTATAAAAAAAAGCAATTTGATAAGGTAGACCGCACAAAAAAATGAGTTGGCAAGCACAAGAAGATATATTCATTGTTGGGATATTTCAAGAACAAAGGCCTCAAAACCAATACAACGAATCTCGACCAAACTTGGCAAACATCAAAGGTCCTATACACAGCTTTGAGATAGGAGACGATCGACTACACGCTCTCTCACTTCCTACCTTGGCTATGAAAGGAGCTCCAAAGAGCAACAGTCGAGTTCAAAAACTACTACTCCAACTCCATATATGACCTCGGAGACGACGAAGACAAGCTTCAAAGTGATCCCAACTACAGGTACGGCTCGACTCAAAAATCAACAAGAGCTTCTAACTCAAACTCCAAAACTTCAGCTTCGAAGCAACAAAATTCCAACTCCAAGGCGATCAAACACACACACCTAGCTCCTCACAGCTAGCCACAAAGCTTCACCTTTTCTAGCTTCGACAAGAATCCAATGCTCCAACTACATAGCTTCCAACCCGATTAAAGCCTGCAATAAAATTCCATCTCCAACTCGAAGCTTTGAAGTTTTTCAAGGCCAGCTAAAAAACTCCTACTTCAAAGCTTCAAAGATGCACAACCGCAACAAACTTAGAAGGATTTCACGGCTCAAAAAGACTCGAATCAACAGTAAACTTCAAATAGCAAAAAAATCGACATCTAAGTGAAAAGGGCTTAAAAAAGAAAAAGAAAAACATCGAAATGTCATCGAGAGAAGAGGGTTCGGGTCACGAACCCGCTACCCGAAACGAAGAAAACTATGGCTCAGTTTAAGGGGAGGATTCGGGTTTGAGTTCAAACCCGGTTCCACTCCAAAACCCAAACCCAAAATTCCAGGAAAACCTTCTTCTTCAAAAACTCAACTCTGAAGCTTTCTTCTCCAGAGCTCAACTTCAAACCCATATTGATCGTTTGCGTCGACGATGACGAGAGGCTCTAACTCCGCAGCTCAACCGCAATCAAAGATCCAAAAGCTATGAACTCATCACCCTTGGTTGCTAACTTCATAGCTCGATGGAGAACTGTATCTCGACGAGTTTATAGCTCAACCAAAATGCGGTAGCTCGGTGACGATGAGTAGCTCGACCAAAATAGCTCGACAAGGAGGAGTAGACAATCAACTCCATAGCTCGACAAGAAATTCGTAGCTCGACGAAGATCGACGACAGTAGCTCGATGAAAGTCATAACTCTAGGACAAAATTTCTAGCTCGACGAGGGATCATAGCTCGACAAAGAACTCTGGCTCCCCAAAATCCATAGCTCGACGACGCTTCAACTCCATAGATAAACAAGCCCAAATTTCGACGAGGGATCGTAGCTCGATGAAGACTCCAATAGCTCGATCAAGCCCATAGCTCACCTGAAGATGGTAGCTCGACGAGAAAACTGTAGCACGATAGAGGGGTATGCGACGAATCCCTGAACCTAAAATTCAAAAAATGGCCATACCTCGACGAAATCATCGAGCGAGCTAGGCAGCCGCTCACAGTTTTCCTTGGCCTTCGAATCTCCCCAATAATTGTGCCATCTCGTGATGGATGCTCAAGATCGTGCCACATCGCCAGTCTCCTTCCCAACCGCTTCTCTTAGTTCACATCCGCCTGATCTCTCTAAATCACGTGCTAAGAATGAGATCTACGCGCGAGAGCGAGCGTCATCACAGCAATCAGATCATAGCTACTCAAACCCATCAGTGGCAAACTAGCCTGTAATCAACGCACCTGATCACGTCAAGAATCGTGCCAAAGGGTGATAATTCATTAAAAATTCCCAAAACTCATTTTAAATTCAAAAAATTAGTTAAAATCCAAAAATTATTATTTTAATTTGGAAAGATAATTAAAATTTTGAAAAATAATTTAAATTTGGTTTTATTAATTAAAAAATTAGAAAAAGCGATTTTAAAAAGGGGAAATTTTATTTTAAAATCCAAAAAAATTGGAAAAATTATGGAAATTTCCAAAAAATGTTCGCTGCCTCCAGAAGCTTCTGATCAGTTTCAAGTATCTCCAATACACCATGGAAGCTAAGATTGTATTCTAGAATCCAAAAATAAGCCGAACTACTTCCCGAAAGTCAAGAAAAATATCTTTTGGGAGTGGGGGGCTTATGATAATGGTAAAAATTGTAGTAAATCAGGGTCGTATGATTCCAACACAACTCCTAAATCTTCTAGAGAAAGATTAGTCATAACGGGGCTCTTTAATAGGTCCTGGTCTTTTTCAGACTCATCTGCAAAAATAGGGCCACTTTCCAGCCAATTAAAAGTGACAAATTAGGCTCACTAAGAGAGACCCAACCCATAAGAGCTGTTAGTCAAATCTCTTATCCCCAAACAAGAGAGCTTATCTCTTATGAGGGAGAATCAACAGGAGGTACGGAATTCATTTCAATCTAACAAATTCATCTTAATCTTCTAAATTGTTTCTCGGGCCTATAAATATCATCGCCCCTCCTTAGTCAGACGGAAATAAACAATATGCAATTTCCCTGTCAAATTCTCTCTCTGGTTCTGACTTGAGCATTGGAGGGTTTGTCGCCGGGGCCACCCCCGGAGTTTCAGGCTTTTTTGTAAGTCCATCGGCCACCGTCGAATTAAGATCATGGTGTTCAATCAACGATCTAGATCAACTCACGGGAGCTTTAACTACTTTTTACGACAACGATCAAAGGTTAGATCTTTGATAGTTTCCTTCAAATATAAACTCACTATTTGTTTGCTCCCACACCAAAATAAGCAGCAAACATTTTCTAATTTGATGATTAACACTTTTAGAGACAAGTTAAATACTAATAAAGTTTAAAATGTTTTACAGATTTTCCTCAAAAAGAAAAACATTTTACAAATCAAAATTAATCATTTCACATAAACATACCTTACCTGGTTGAAATTAAATCAAAAGAACTATGCACTCTAAAAATTTATATGGGTACAGGTGAAGAATGTGCTACTAGCATAATAATATTATACATGTTATCCTTTTTTTTTGGAAAAATGTGGAGTATAGCCACCATGTTTCATTTATGAGGATTTAACAAAACAACCCAGAAGACTGGGGAAAAAACCAAAAAATAATATTATCCATGTTATCTACAAGTGCAATTTAGCTTTATTGACAAAACATTAATTGAATGCTTTACAATATAAATAAGGGTTTTTTAAAGATATTAGTCTATTTTGAAACATGTATTTTCAAATTAGTCCCCATTTCATATTATTTGTGATTAGGTCCCCTAATTGAGCCTCATCTATATATTGAACTAAAAGGCAGTAGGAAGCAGATACCAAAAATCGTGAATTTTTGAATTTTTTGTAAATTTCGCATTGTTTGTAGTATGGATTTGCTCGGGATGTGTGGATTTCCTCCCGATCCATGCATCTGCTTATGGGATTGCAATTTTCACCCTCATTTTCGTAGGAGTGCTGTAACACCCCGCAAAATTGAGTTATGACAATTTTGCCCACGGGTGTTACGCACATATATTTTGTACTGTTACAAGTAATATTCATAACATATTTTTATATAAATGTCATACGTATTTTATATTCAAATTATTTATATGTTTTCCGTTCTCTTTAATTTATTTTGTATTGATACGTACAACGCACGTGTTTGCAGTGTACATGTTGGTTATTTTCTTGAGTTATGAATATTTTTCTTCTCATTTTTCTAGTTGCAATTATGTGATTTGTTTTAATTAAAATTCACTAGGCCTAAATGTCACACCCCGCTTTCCAAAAATATGGAATACGAGTACTTGACATTTGCCCAGCGAATGACTAACGTAATTAACCCATAAGCTGTTTATCCGATCAACTCAACAATATAATCAATGCAGAACAATTGCGCAGGCAATAATAATAATCTCATGAACAATAATACTTGGAATGAAGCAATATGAAATATCCAAATATAATAATTCAACGCATGGAAACGAATAATAAAATCCGTGTCATAAGCCCAATACAATAATAAATCTAAACACCATAATAATAAGTCTTAATACATTAAGTTCAATAAAACTATAAGCAACTAGAAAGCATTAAATCGTCAAAAAGTTTGTTCTCCAATCCCAGCAGGTAATTCTCCATGATCACCTGTGAACACTTCATCTAAAAAAAGGAGAAATTTTTTTTCTTAGAGCAAGTCATGGACAATAAGTAGAGAAAGCAAGGAACAATGGAATAACGATATAACAATGAATTCAACGGGTCAATAGGAATCAATAACATGGGACAATAGCAATAACTAAGATCAATAGTAATCGATGCAATGATTATAAACAATGTATCAATATTCGATAACAATATTCAATGGACGATATCAATAACACTTAGATACTATTCGATATCAATAGGAACAATGATATACAATATGCGATGTCGATGTGTAATCCTTAAGTCTATTAATCATTTTAATCCTAACTAATGCACGTAGTACTGTATCTCATTCTACATGTTCGATGCATACAATCAGTTTCGTTTAGACTTAAGTGAAAGATTCTATAGATCATGTACACGGCACGATAAAATTATTTGCAGCATTAGAGCACACTGATTGGCTCAATAACAATAAAACAATACACGATCAATTGGGATACTGTAGTCAGTAATCCAACAATAAATCGATAACAATAACAATAGCTAACACACAATATTTTGAAAAACATGGCCCACACTTCCGCGTACAGTCACTATATCATCAACTACTCCAGTTAATTCCTTAAACCTCGGTTTATTAATTATTTTATTAATGCAACAATACAATATGCAAATATGAGACATGAGATAAACGATGGTAACAATAGGAAAACGATAGGATGATAAACTTGGATAAGAAAATTAGGATGATGACCATAGGACATTAGGATCATGCAATGCAACATATATATTTCAATTCATGCAATAGTATGATATAGGAATAATTAAATTAAGATAATTGAAAAGTGATATTCTGGACAGCAAGAGTCATCTGTACTAAAACCGAATTTTCTGCTGCTACAAAAATCGAAAACTGAATCCGTTAGAAATTCTAGAAACTAGACTTCCCAACGAATCCAACGCATATTTAAAGTTCAGAATCAGACAAAGTTACTTGGTCAAACACACCATTCTTTACAGATTTCATGTTCAGGCAGAATTTCGACATCAAGTTATTATATTTTTAGAATCAATGAAAACTCAATGATAAATTCATTAAAAATACTTATTAGACTCCTAAACATGTTATTTAACAATCTGGAAATTTTCAGAATAATATTTTAATATTAAATCAACCTTTTAACATATTAAACATGAATCATACAAGAATCTAAAATTCTGGAAACAAAAACAAATAAGTAGTAAAACGATCATAACTTTTGCTATACAACTTCGAATTCAGCGATTCAAGATATTCTGGAAACTAGAAATATAGGGCTACAACTCTTATTCAGAAAGTTATTCATTTTAAGATTATTTACTGGGTCGAAAATAGCAGACAAAATCCAGACAGCAACAACTTACAAGTTTTTCGTTATTCTTGATGAGATAAATTAATTAAACATGATGGGTTCCACTTCAAATAGTTGGTAAACTTTATAATCAGCATGATGGGTATAAAAAAAATGATCAATAAAATTAAGAATACATACATACACTAATTTAATATCAACCAAACAACAATCGATCTATCAAACATACAACCTAGCAATTATTTCTACAATATATTAATTGTGTTGTGATTATATGAACAACCATATTCTCAATTCTATATGAACACATAAAAGATTCGATCTTTGGAGTCAGTAGAGGCACGAAGTCAAGAATATTGGGGTTAGCTCATGTAAACCCTCAATATACCCAACGAAAGAGATGAATAATGTACAATACATTGAACAATGGGATCTACTTGCAGGAGTTTCAATAAAACTTAAATTTGATTCAATAACAATTCAAGAGGAAAATGCCTTGCCTTATAGATGATGAAAATTGAATACTACGAATAACGGGATGAGAATCCCGGAGCAACGAACCCACGAACACATAAACTAACACGTGCGAACTACGTGCAATAAAGAGAAACAACAACAACAGTAAAAGAGATAGCAGCGGCAATCAGTAAAGGAGCCGCAGTAATGCCCAGTAGCAACAGTAAGGGAGGAAGAGGGGCTCGGGTGGCTCGACAGCGGCATCAAGCGGCGAGGGGGGCGGCGGATTGACGCAGGCGGCGGGCTACGCATCAGGCTTCCTCGTCGACAGAAAAGGGAGCAGGGGTTTCAGTCGGGGAGGTTGCTGTTGGTCGACGGGATGAGGGAGGTGCTAGTTCGGCGGTGGGTCTGGGTGAGGGCGGAGATGGGTGACCGGGAGTTGGGCGGGAAACAGAGCCGGGGAGAAAGAAAATAGAGAGGAGAGAGAAAGTGGCTAGATTAGGGTTTACAATAGGATTATATTTATAAGGTGCAATTAGGATGTTGGGTTAATGGTTTAGGATCCAATAATAGTGAGTTTGGGTCAAGAATGAATTGTAGTTGAGTTTTGGGTTCAATAAGAGGTGGAATTAACTACAATAGGGTTCAATAAAAATACCCACAATCAAATAAAAATAGAATCATCAAGAAAATAATCCATCAAGAACGAACAAAAGAAATTCATGGCAAAGATTTATGAAGATGATCAAGAAAAAAATGTATTTTATTCAATTGAAATTAAAATATTACAAAAAGAGAAAAAATGAAAAGAACGAAAACGGTAGTTACACTAAATCCATTTTTGTAGCCCACTAAAAATTAATTATAAATTTAAAGCCCATAATTATTTTTACACTTAAATTTTCATTTAAAATCTAGTACATGTGCCATGTGTAACACACACATACATCTAACCTAATAAAAATTAATAATAAAATTTGTATGAAGAGTGTGCACACACATTGACTACACATGCATGTGTTTCTTACCATGGTTGAGAATGAGGGAGAGTGGCGTGAGTTAGTGAGAAATGAGGAGTTATTTTGGAAAGTTGGGAGCTATTTTGACCACACAATTTTCCTATAAATAGTCACTAATTTTTTCATGTATAACACAACTCAAAACAAAAACAAAAAAGAGAAAAAGGGAGAAGAGTTTGCGGGTTGGGCTAGGAAGAGGCTGGCCATTTTATAGGGAGCTTGGAGCTTTGGAGCATTATTTTCTAGGAGTTCTACTACTAGGAATTCTACATCTGAGGTGGGTGTTTCTCCAGCGTTCTAATATAGTTCTATTAGTAGAATGTTAGATATGTGTAAATTGTTAGATGCATGATAACTTATATAGATTGAAAATTCATGTTTAGATTATTTGTTGTTAATTGAATGTGTGAAATTATGATATATTTGATTTGGGGGCATTTTCATAAGGTTCTGTTTTGAGTTCTAGTTGCACTTTGAAAATTCATAACTATTACACTAAATAGAATATAGAGCTAAAAATTTTATAGGATCCTCTTGTATATGTCAAGAACATCTCCTTAAAATTTTATAATATTTTGTTGTCATTACTATTTTAATAAAATCCCAAATTAGGACTGGTTGCCAGTTGGCTAGTTGCTGGAAATTTGTTTACATTTCGGATTTGATCATTTCGACATCTTAGATGAAGAATTTTGAGAAAAGTCAAAACTAAGAACTTGAAGTAGACTCGTTAACCTTTCTGTAAAGTCTAATAAATCAAGTTTTCATAAAGAATTAAATTTATAATTAATTTTACAAGTTTGAACAGTGGCAGGATGTATAAGATTTTGACCCTACTGTAGATTTCGAAGAATTCAGGGTTATAGACATAATATTATGGGGAAAGTTATAACTACAAAGCTATAGTAGAGTTATATACCTTTAATTTGATCTAAAGAACACAAATTTTCATGAAGTAAAAAAAATTTCTATGATTTTTACAAGTAGCATGAACTGCAGTTTTCGAATTTTGAACTTACTCTTTTGCAAATGAATTTAGACGAAGTAATTGAGGATGATTTTAGATGATCTTAACTACAAAGTTGTAGTAGACTCCTTTATGATTCCTATGAAACTAATAAATCTATTTTTGGAGTAGTATTGGAATTATGGGCAAACATGAGTATGAGGACAGACACTAGGTTGCGATGGTTATAATTAAACCTAAGGACAGACACTAGGGAGAGATGTGATGAAGTATGGGAAAACATGAGTATGAGGACCTTATTTGAATTGCGGTGGGAGATTATCTTCAGAATTATCGGGGTGTGAGGCATGATGTCCAAAATCACTCGCAGTGGGAGATATTCTTCAGAATTACCGAGATCAAGATTCGCGGTAGGAGATTATCTCAAGAATTATTGGGGTTTGAGGCATGACGTCCAAAATCACTCGTGATGTGGGATTTATCTTCAGAATTATCGGGATCGAGGCGACGCTCGTAGGGTATTTGTGTGATGAGGTACTATATGACTCGCGGTGGGGGTTTCGTCTCGAGAATTATCGGGGTGTGAGGCGTGAAGTTCGAAAATCACTCACGGTAGAAGAATGACTCTCAAGAATTATCGGGGTCATGGCCCGCGGTGTGGGTTTCACCTCCAGAATTATCGGGGTTATAACTCGTGGTGGGAGAGCGATTCTCAAGAATTATCGAGGCGGCACTAGATACTCACAGGATATCTAAGCCTTACATTAGTCACCATAGTAAGAATTCATAACGAGGGATTGAACCCTATAATGAGGAGTACGAAAGAGCTTGCCCTCGAACCTACGTATTATGAGATGCATAGAATCCGAACAAGTATGTCTTAGTGTCATCGTAGTGTGAATGTCTGTATTAGGCATTAAGTCATATCATACACTGACATGACTAGGATAGTCACTTTTCCTGTGTAGAACCCCGTATTTTCAAATATTATTTTATATTTGAAAATGAATTTAAATTGATTTTTGGATATTTAATTAATATTTTCTAAAAGATTTATCTTCATACACGTGAAAAACACGTGCAAATACTTTTATGAGAAGTTTGAAAATTTTAGTTTTCTTTATGAAAAATCATTATTTAATATTTGGGATTTACTTAGTATTTTTCCAGATTTTTCTGAAATTAATTGGAACTATTTGCAATTTTTGAGAAAAGAAGGACCTTTTTGCAAATTTGACATTTTTAAGGGTTAAAATGTAAAATGTGATTTCTGGACGTTTTGAACAGTACCAATTGAGATTTAGAAGTATATTTTCTTTTAAATCCTAATTTAAATGAATTTTGATTGAATTTCCAAGACTATACCTATATATGTGAAATTGTATTTTGGAAAGGATTGTTTTGCAAAAGTATGGGTGAAAACCCTAAACCTATTCCCGGATATTTAAGGGATTTTTCCCAGCCGTCATTGTTGAAAATATACAGATTTTGGTGATTGGTTTGTAGGAGCAAAAAGGAGAATTTTGGATCTAGCAAAGAGGAAAGCTTTTTCGTGAATCTTCTCAATTTAAGGTGAGTGACTGTGTTTTGTGTTGTTTGCTTTGTGAGTAATATAAAATTGTTTTGTTGATTTGATCTATGTATGAGAGTGACATTGTGTGTTTTGTTTTGTTTGTGAATGATATAGATCTTGAAATTGTGGTATGATTCATGTGAATAATGATTGTTGTTTATACCATGTTATGAGATCTAAGAACGATTAGTAGACCTTTGTTTATAAAACCTTATTATCAAGATTCGAGTATGTTATGATCGGATGATGAACACCTGGATCTTATATGTTGTAATCAGATTTTGATTTAGAGTTGTGAAAGATAACTAGTCTTGAGAAACCCTAATAAAAGAATTAGTGATCTAGAACATGAGAATTAGAGTTTTGATATATTTGATGTTTTAAGTAATATACCCATAATGAAGAATCTTTGAGATTTGTCACTTTGCCTGAATACAAACTATTTTTCATAAACAATGAATCTTTAGAAAACCCCAGTTTGATTTTTGTATTCAGACCTAAATTATGAAAACTGTAGGCCGACAGCCGACTGGTCCACCTATCAGTCGACTGGTACGACCCTACTGATGTATCATTAGCCTTTTGAAAATTTCGTTCTGGACAGCCGACTGAGACCCTTGTCAGTCGACTGGTATACTTAGAACTTGTTTTGTAAAATTATGTCAGTTTCTTGTCTGGATAGTCGACTAGACCCTTAGGCAGTCGACTGGTGTCCTGAGATCTTTATTTTGTGAAATTATCTCATTCCTTCTGGACAGTTGACCTATACCTCCTTTAAGTCGACTTATATACTTAGAATATTTTTTGTGAAAATTATTGGAATTTATCTCGGGCAAGTCGACTGAAGCCTTTTTAAGTCGACTGCTATGACTTAGTTTATTTTTGTTAAATTTTGGATATTTGTCCTTCTGGACAGTCTACTTACTACAGTATAAGTCGACTGGTACTGATGGACTTTTGTAACTTGAGTGTTCCTTGAGTGTTTGGTTCTCAGACAATTCAGTTTTTGTAAGATATTCAGTTAAGTATTTGATTTAAGACTTTCAGTTGAGCCACTTTGTTTAGTGGATCTTTGCTTTAGAATTTTGAGTTTGAGTCTCTAGAGGTGCGTGATCCTAGTATACCGGTGTTGAGTTGTTTTGTTGAGGCCCGTTGAGGCATTTCAGTTATTCAATTTTGAGTTTAGGCCGGTAGGGTACACCACTCTAGGAGATTCGTTAAGTAATTAAGTAACCCAAAGATAATAAGGACATGCACTAGTGGTGATATGATGAACGGGAACATGAGCTATGCACCTCAGTATGGCTTTAGATGTGGGATTTAATCTCCGGAATTATCCAAGTAACTTTCTTGAGATGTGGGATGATCTCCGGAATTATCCAGGTAAATTACCTAAGATGTGGGATCTATCTCCGGAATTATCCAAGTGGTTTGCTTGAGATGTGGGATTGATCTCCGGAATTATCAAGGTCGAGGCGACGCACATGTGGTATTCATGTGATGATGTGTCAATGTTTAGATGTGGGATGATCTCCGGAATTATCCAGGTAAAATGCCTGAGATGTGGGATCTATCTCCGAAATTATCAAGCATGGGCTAACTCTCACAGTTTATCTTTATCTCGTAGTAGTCATCGTGATAGGATTAGTTGCATAGCGGGGGATTGAACCCTACGAAGTGGAGACGTTAAGGGCTTGCACCGAACCTATGTAGAATGGGATGCATAGACTTCGACAAGTACGCATTAGAGAGTCCACATATAGCATTTGTGTTTTCTTGACTTAGTTGTATGCATGTGGTTTTCCTGTTTTCTACACTTAACACTTGGTTGGTATCACTTGTTGTTACATTTCGTGCTATCTCATATTTTAAGTATTTTGATTCACTATATGTTACTTATGAATCCATGCTTAAGTTTTATTTATGTTGTTTGTTGTTGTCACTCACACCATTTATGGCTGACCCCTTTAGTTTGGGGGTTAGGGATCATCTCTAGCCTCATATGTTGCAGGTTGTTGCTTAGAGTTGGAGATGGGATGCTTGAGTTGGTTTTTGAGAAAAAGTGATTAATAAGAGTTTTGTGTAAAATTGTAATAGCAGTTTTGAGATAGATTTGTGTTGTAAATAAAAGAAATTATGAGTTGAGTTTGTTTTGAATTCCGCTGTGATTTGTAAAAGTTTGTTGTAATAAAAGTTGAAAAATTTAGTGGTGTTGGTTGTGTTAAATATTATATTGAAGTGGATTACTGGGAATGTGCCACGTATTTTCTAAGATATCTTATTAGAAATTCGGGGCGCTACATCCTGTTTGCATTTTGTGTTTGCTAAAGTAGAAGAATTGCTGTACTATAACATTGCATTAGTTGTATGCAACTGACATGCCCACAGTTTTCCAGATGCAGGATTGAACTTGGCAGGGGCTTGGAGTCACTATGATGAGTTGATTACAAGATTTTGAAGAATTTTTATTATTGTAGATTGTATTGTGTTCATTTAATTCTGTTGTGCTGTTGTAAAGAACATGTTGTAAATAAAATGTTTTAAATTCCTGGTAAATTTGTGCAAATTTGAAGTAAAAGATTCTGTTTGTGCTACAAATTACATGTGTTTGGAATTCGGGTCGTTACATGTGCTCTCAGCAATGGCATGACTTTTACCTTGAACTGGGTTAATAAAGGGTGGTTATAACGGTCTGTTTTCAATTTTGCCCCTCTCACGTGAAATATCCATTCTGCCCTTTGAAATTGGGTCGGATGTGTGACACGTGGGTGAAATCTCGATTTTGCCCTTTCTACAGCAACCTGTCTTCTTCCCCTTTCTTATAGCGACATCGATTTTTAGGGTTATGTTTGGGGAAATTAAGTGGAGTTATTAAGAGTGATGAGAAATATCTAGTGATTTCCACTTTGGTTCACCGGAGTATGCTTGGAGATTTCGTTCCTACCTTGATTTTTTGCTTCTCAGTCACAACGTTGGGGTTTTGGGGGGTTGAATTTGTGGAAAAATTTTGCTGAGTGATTAGCAGAAGCAAAATTTTTGATGATTTCCGTTTTGATTCGCCGGAATATGCTTTCAAATTTTGTTCGTACCTTCATTTTGTGCTTCTTTGTCATAGCCTGGAGGGTTTATTTGAAAATGTCAGATTTTGTGGTGGGTTTGGTGGAGAAGGAGGGTTGTACTAGGGTTTGGTTAGGTTTAGTCGTGTGTGTCTTTGATTTTGGTCGTTGGTGACTAAAATTTGGTTGATGGTTTGGTGGGGAAGGATGGTTGTAGTAGATATATGTATGTTTTCGTTAGGAATTTATTTGTGCCCTTAACTTTGAAGATGCATGGTGGGGTAAAAGGTTGAAGGAACGAGAGAGTAATTCTGAGAAGGGAGATTGTTGTTGTTGGGTGACAGAGGTAGTGGGAGAGAAGGTTGAAGGTATGCTGCTTCTTAGGGAAGGTCAATACCTAGAATTCCTAACTGGATTTGGTTTAATACACAAAAATATATTATACGATGACAGAGGTAGTGGGAGAGAAGGTTGAAGGTACACTACTTCTTAGGTAAGGTCAGTACCTAGAATTCCTATTTGCATTTGGTTTAGTACACAAAAATAGATTATACGATTCTTGCGCTAGAGGTATTGCATGAACATTGAATATAAATTATAGGGGGGTTATTGTTTGCACTGTGCATGCCTCTGCAAAGAATGGTGAATTTTGTGCTATCCATGGCAGTCATGAACTACCGTGAATATTTTTTGCTCGCTCATTTGGGTCATGCAACGTATCTTTGATTGTAGTAACTATACTGCAGTTGAGATTTTAGCTCATAATATTGCTGAAAGAGTTGGGTTGATTTTCGATCTCATCGTGCGTATCAATGATATATAATTGAGCGAATTGTGGGTACCAACCTTCCCTAGGAAATGGCGTATCAATTACGTAGTAGTTCTGACCAGGTATCTGTAATATATGTGGGCCTCTCCAATTGAGTATCATATAATCTATTTTTGCTCCTATTGATGTGATTGCATATGCACAATTGTACAATGAAATGTATTCTAAAAAATGTGTTGCATTTTGTGATCGATTGGATGGATTAAGCATTGACTACAAGAATAGAGTAGCTTTTTGTAACAAAGGTATGGAAACACGTCCATTTTTGCAGCAATATTTAAAAGCTACAATCGACACACCTTATATCTTTGGCTTTTTCTTGCAATCCCTAATTTAATGTGCATTACAGCTGGGGCGAGGGTAGCTTCAGCGAGGGTGCTCAATATCACGCACAGGCTCTGCCCCCTTGCCACATTTTTGGCATGCATAGAGGTGTGGCTTCTCTTCGGAGTGAAAAACCCATCTTAGTAAGGTTTGCTTAAAGGTCAGATGTTATTTTTCTTGGTTTAGTAAGATTGGTAAGATCTTGCTATTATCTTGACTTTACTTACATTGAGTTCTTTTATGGAGATTTTAAGTTAGGGAACTTGACTCCATATTTATTTTGTGCCAATTTTGGTTTGCCTAGGGATTTCTAATTACGTTTGAAACAATGGATTTGGTGTATAGATGTTGGAGTAGTGAGTTCATGGCACTTAAATGTTTTGGAGTTGTTGAAGTCATTAAAGAAATTTGGGGGTTTGGAAAGCTTTTACTTGATTAGTTAGCAGATATGTTTTCTACTTGGTTCTTTTGAAAAAGAAGGTGATTTAAATCTCGCCAAATATGTATGCATCTTTTGTATGTGTCCCAGAATGAGTATATGGTCATAATGAACATGTGAAGAGGGGTTGTATCGTTTACTTCCCCATAACTTGTCATGCCTCGCTTCCCAAACTACGGGAATACGAGCACGTAACAAAGGCCCAGCGAATGATATGAACATCATCCATAGTTGTAACAATTAACTCAATAATATACAAAAGATCATAACCACACAAGAATGAATAACTACATAAACAATGAATAAACTCCAAAAGATCCATGAAATAAATTCATAAAATAATATTCAACATTTGGGAGATAAGTAAACTTTCGGTCATACAAGCCTGGAATACAAAGTATGACGAAAACAATAAAATAAATAAATAACATTAAATAACTATAGCAGTCTAATGGTTCAGCTCCATTCTTCTGAAAGTTTGCTCAGCGAGTCCTTGGGTCAAATTTCCTCCGGTGCCTGTGAACTCATCAACTAGAGGTGGGGGAAAAATTGTCCGTTAGAGAAAGTTACGGACATCAAGTAGTAGAAACAAAGAAGCAAGGATAATATGGTATATCAAGAAATAATGAACTAGAACAGAACACAAGTAACAATAACAGGGTTGATACTAAAAGCAAGGGTCTAGAATTAACAATGCAAGAAACAATGACTATAATCAATGATTCAAGGCCAATAACAATAATCATGATCAAGAATGCAAGTGTCAATGTCACGCCCCGCTTCTCAAAAAGAGAATACAGAATACGGATACGTGACTAAGTCCAGCGAATGACTTTCATCATCCATAAGTTGTCAGGATCTTTAAAATATTTCACAAAAATAATCGGAGTAGGAAGCAAGAGGAGTCAACCACACATGCATATATGAATCAATATACCAACAGGAATTTACTTGAAACAAAATTTAATAATCTCAAATAAATCAGATCTGAAAACGAGTCAATAATTCTGGGTCACATTGCCCAAATATAAATAATCCAAGTAGAAGATACATTATTCAAAATAAGCAACAAGAAATAATAATAATAATAGCAAGAACTCCAGCATCTAAAATCTCAGATCACCTACTCCATCGGGCAGCTGATCTGTTAATAAATTGCAGAAAAAGGGAAAAGAAAACAAAACGCCCGACAATGCAAGATACGGGCCGCTTGTAGTGCAGACACAAGTACATGGGAAATAAACAAATATAGAGTAACAACGGAAATAAACGTAGCATGGAATAGGCATGTCAACAAAGCAGGATAATTAACATGAATCAGGAAATGAAATCAAGTAACATGATATACTAACAGGTTCAGGTAACATGTATCGAGTGTCATGCATGCAGGTAATCAGGTAACAGATGAACAGGTATATAGGTATACAAGGTAGCATGTACAGGTAAGCATGTAACAGATGTCATGTTATGTCAAGTCTTGTATTTAATTCTAACTAGGTAGCACTTCATGCATCCCAAACTTTTACCACATGGTTGCTACATTCAAACAAGTTACGTTTAGATTTCGTAGTGGAGGCTAAAGGGCCGTGTACTCAGCGATCAGGTAAACAGGAATAGGAACATGTACAAGTACAAGTAGAACCTACTGGTCCTCTTCTGAGTACACCTTCCTATAGGGAAGCGTGCAGTCAGGTAATCAGGTAAACAGGAACAGGCAGAACCTACTAGTCCTCTTCCGAGTACACCTTCCTATAGGGAAGTGTGCAATCGAGTAATCAGGTAAATAGGATCGTGTATCATGTAGTCATGAACACGTAATAGGTGGGAAACACAGGCCCCCTTCTAAGCACACATTTCTATATTTTTCACTACTAGATCTTTTCCCTAACCCCGACTTGATTATTTATTATTATTATCTGTCACAAACAGAGCAAGAATAACATGGTATAATCAAGTAACAGGCTCAGGTTGAAAGATAAACATGTACATGTTATAGACAACACATAAAATGTTAGGACAACGAAAAATTTCTAGTTCAGGACAGTAAGGCAGTACTGTACAAAATATGGAATTTTTGTTGCTACAAATGTGCAAATCTGGATCCGTCAGAAAATCTGGAAAATAGACTCTCGGCCAAATCCAGCAAATATATATAAGTCATATGGTATTTCACAAAAACATGACTCAAAAAAGAATTGTATCTAGAAAACATGTTCACCCAGAAATCAGAAGTTTGTATTCATAAATAGGAAACAGCATAAAAACTCACTGATTAAATCCAAGAAAAATCTGGGGTGTTCCCTAGTATATTTAGTATCAGCAAAATAAATTTTCATATTTTTCCGACATATATAACTTAGTCAAATAAAATCAGAAGACAGCAAGATACAGAAATTTTGTAAATCTGAAATCATAAACACAGCAATACTAAAACAGCAATATCTTACAAACTATAAATCGGAATCCAGATCCGTCAAAAGGGTGATAAAATAGATACAGTAGGATACATTTTATATTCACAAAGTTTTCATAAACAGTGATATAGCTAAAAATAGGACAAAATCGGAACCGTTCAAATCGGGCACGAATCACTCACAGGGGCAAAATGGTAACTTCAACTACAAACGGGTCCGAAATGGGAACTGAGTCTCTTCTTCAGGGCCCAACAACCCATAATCGGATCTGTTTTATTGGATGTGGGTCCTAACCCGTTACAAGCCAGTTCAAAAGGATATGGGGAAATCCAGATTCGTCCTTATCCCTAGGGGGTGGTTTTAATTACTTCTATCCATCCACACCGGGAAGTTGAGATTTGTTCTTGTCTCGAAATGGATCCCTACAGCGACTATAAATATCCCCCTCTCCCCTACCGTTACAAGGTAATGAATCTTTGCACACCTAAAGCTCTTTCTTAATCTTCCTGGTTATTGACAAGAGCGTCGGAGGGTTCATCGCCGGGATCCATCCCAGTGTTTGGAACTTTGTGCAGGTTCACGGCAGCGAAAAGGAATGAGTCAACACAGGTAGAGTGAACAGGTTCGCTCTACTGTTTTTCTTAAAAGAACTCACAAATTCATTTGTTTGCTCCCACACTAGAAATCAGCAGCAACAGATTAGTGCTGTCTGTAGGAAGACAGAAGCAGCGATCCAGTCCTCTCCCATTATCTCAACCAGTTTCGAGCCATGCCTCCCAAGAAGGGGAAGACCACGGTCTCCAACCGCATAGAAACTCCTGCACCTTCTCCTCCTCCAGTATTTGAGGTTCTCCCTCAACCCACACAGCAAGTCCAACAGCCTGGACATCCTCCTCTTCAACCCGTCCTGCAACAACAGCCTGGACGGCCTCTTCAACAATCTCAGCCCTAGCTGGCTCCTCAAGGGAAACAAGAGGCTATCGGGGGACCCTCTCGCCGGAGTCAACGGGGGCAACATCCTCATCGCGACCATATGTCGGTACACAACCCCTCGTCCGACTCCATGGCCTCCCATAGTCCTCCTACGCCAAAGGATCTCCGCAACATCATCATCAACATGCTGTATCCGAAAGATCTCCCAACCCTCCTAGACGAGAGGTGGACCCATGATGGGATACCCCGCCGAGAGCATCATAGGCATCCAAAGATCCGGTCCCCTAGGGCCCGGTCCCCCCGTAGGCCGGATCATAGAAGGTCCAACTCTCCAAGGAGGTAGAGGGAGTCGCCTCGGCACCATCAAAGGAGAAGTCGCTCCCCGGTTAGCCGACCCGCTCCTTGGGACCACCTAGAGCAGGAGGCCCCCATCACGAGGGCAGAGTTCCAACAGTTCCAGGAGGCTGTCCTGAGGGCCCTCAACATTGCCCCCGACCTCAGTCAGCGGGCGCCCAGTCCTCAACCTTCCCGAGACCATAGGCGCCGTACGCCCAGTCCTCAACCTGTTCGGGACTATATGCGTCGCACTCCCAGTCCTCAACATGCTGGGGACTATAGGAATCGCACGCCCAGTCCTCAACCGAGTCGGGACTATAGGCATCGCACGCCCAGTCCTCAAGCAGCCCCGAGCTATAGTCTTCGCACTCCCAGTCCCCCTCCACGAGAGGACGAATCTTGGGCCTCGGCTAGGCTTGATCGGAAGGAAGAATCGTTCTTCCGCCGTCTCCATGAGATGGAGAGGCGCCTGGGCCGATTGGACAGAGAGGAAGAACATCGGGCGAGGAACTTCTGCCCCAGTAGACCTCCATTCTCATGAACTATCATGGAGGCACCGGTCCCCGACAACTTCAAGCCTCCTCACCTCGAATCATACAACGGGGAGTTCGACCCTGCTGATCACATTGAGAGTTTCAAAACTCTCATGATGATACATCAGGCATCATACGCCCTCCTCTACAAGACTTTCCCGGCCACTCTGAAGGGGCCTGCAAGGGAGTGGTACGCCCGCCTAACCCCGTCCTCCATCTTCTCCTTCGATCAGCTCGAAGCCCTCATCCTGACTCACTTTGTGAGCAGCCATCGAGCCGAGAAGACCATCACATCCCTCCTCTTGCTTCACCAAAGGAAGGGTGTAATACCCCGTAATTTGTAAAAAGAGTATAATATATATGAGATATAATATATATGTATGAGTAAAAATGAGATCAGATTTGTGAATAAATGGATGAGAATGGTATAAGGAGGGGGCCCATGGTTTGGTTGAGAAACAGCACAATGTGCTGTGTGTTGAGATGATGACGTCATCTCAAGTGGTGGGCCACCTGGGATTTAAATGAGAAGAGAAAAAAGGCAGTTGCTATGTTTGGAATTGGTGACATGGCAAGATTGTTATGGGATTAATAAAGAGAATTAAGAATAATAATCCTATATCGAGAGTAGACAAAAAATTAATTGAGTATAAATAAAATTGACTTTGATCAAGAGTCACCTAATTGGTTAACCACCTTTTGAAAGGCAGCCTGTGGTGGCCAGTTGTACTACATAATATCTAATTTGTCTTCTAAAAAATAATAAAAATTATCTGAGTAATGGGGCGGGTCATTACAAATAGTATCAGAGCCGACTTTCGACACCGGATGTGGAAGAGGGCCTCAATATGATATGCGGTGTGAGATAGTCCCCGGAATTATCGAGGTGTGAGTGAAATAGTCTCAGGAATTACCTGCAGTGTGGGACTAGTCTCCGGAATTATCAGGATCGAGGATGACGTCACATCGGCTAGAAAGGCGGATCCTACACTAGATGTGTGCCCCGTACTCAGCGAGGACGCTGATTTCTAAATGTGGGGTGTATGTAATACCCCGTAATTTGTAAAAAGAGTATAATATATATATGAGATATAATATATATGTATGAGTAAAAATGAGATCAGATTTGTGAATAAATGGATGAGAATGGTATAAGGAAGGGGGCCCACGGTTTGGTTGAGAAACAGCACAATGTGCAGTGTGTTGAGATGATGACGTCATCTCAAGTGGTGGGCCACCCGGGATTTAAATGAGAAGAAGAAAAAGGCAGTTGCTATCTTTGGAATTGGTGACGTGGCAGGATTGTTACAGGATTAATAAAGAGAACTGAGAATAATAATCCCATATCGGGAGTAGACAAAAAATTAATTGAGTATAAATAAAATTGACTTTGATCAAGAGTCACCTAATTGGTTAACCACCTTTTGAGAGGCAGCCTGTGGTGGGCAGTTGTACTACATAGTATCTAATTTGGCTTCTAAAAAATGATAAAAATTGTCTGAGTATTGTGGCGGGGCATTACAAAGGGTGAGCGGCTAAGAGAATACGTCAAGCGCTTCACCGCAGAGGCCAGATCCATCGCCTCCCTGGACCAGTCTATTGCCTCCGCCGCCTCCAATCCAATGTCGCCAACGACAGCCTTTGAGCATCCCTCGCCAAGAAACCCCATCGGGATTTCTCGGAACTCCTGCTTAGGAGTGAGAAATACATTCGAGCGGAAGAAGCCCTCTCCCGCCCTGCTTTTGAAAGATCGTCCTCCGGGAACAAATGGAAGGGCATAGAAGAAGAAGGAGCTAAGAAGCTCCAGAAGGACAACGGGGGCCAGCGTCGCCCTCCTCCCCGCTTCGAAAAGTTCACTCCACTCAACGCGAGTGTCTCAGCCATCCTGATGGAGGTTGGGAAAGAGGGCCTTCTTCCGCCCCCTCCAAAGATGAACACCCCCGAGAAAAAGAGGAACCAGGATAAGTGGTGCCACTTCCATAGGGACCTCGGCCACAACACAGATTACTGTCGGGCCCTGAAGGACAAGATCAAGGCACTTATTAAGAGAGGGCAGCTCTCTAGGTTTGTGAGGAAGGACAAAACCGATCCTCCTCCGCCCCCCAGGGGGGCTAACAAGCGAACCGAACAACGTGCAAAGACCCCGGACATCGAAGCTGAGGCCATCCTGCACCTCATACACGGAGGCCCAATTGGGGAAGATTCCAACTCCTCCCGAAAAGCCTTCGTCTGAGAAGTGAATGCCGTACAGAACCATCCTGCTCCCAGGGGCCTTGGGGTTCCTGTTACGTTTTCCGATAGGGACTTGGAGGGAGTCCGGACGCCTCATTGCGATGCCCTTGTTATCAACCTCCGCATGGCCAATTTCAACGTATGCCTGTACCTAGTTGACAACGGCAGATCGGTCAATATTCTTTTCTTGGAGGCATTCCAGGGCCTTCAGTTGTCAAGAAATCGACTCAAGCCCGTTGGTTACACTCTTCACGGATTCACCGAGGTGCCAGTGACGATCAAGGGAGTTATAACCCTCGACGTAACCGCTGTCAAAACCCCGATCACTAGGACCGAGCTGATAGATTTCATGGTGGTAGATGTAAAAGCTGCCTATAACGTCATCCGGGGTCGACCAGGTCTAGCTGCTCTCCAGGCCATACCATCGGCCTATCATATGAAAATAAAGTTCCCCACCTCGGCAGGAGTGGAAGAAGTAAGAAGGAGCCAGGAGGCAGCTTGTAAATGTTACATGACCTCGATGGGAGGGCTGTTCCTCTCCCTTGAAGCCCTCGAAATTCCACAAGGAAGTAGCCAGACCATCTCCGAGCCAGTTGATGAGCTGGAATAAGTTGCCTTCTCAGAAGGAGACGCTACCAAGACATTTTTTATCAGCAAGGGCCTTTCTCCTACGATCAAAGAAGACATATCACAATGTATAAGGGAGAACCACGATCTTTCACCTAGACCGCAACTGATATGCCCGAAATCTCGGAAGAACTCCTCATGCATCACCTCAGCGTTGCTCCGGGAGTTAAACCTATCTAGCAGAAGCGGCGTAAATTCGCTCATGAGCGCCAGCAAGCTATCAAGGAAGAGGTCGAGAAGCTCTTGAACGCTCGGTTCATCGAAGAGGTAAATTATCTTGAATGGCTATCCAATGTGGTGATGGTTAAAAAGGCTAATGGGAGATGGAGAATATGTATCGACTTCACTGACCTCAACAATACGTGTCCGAAGGACCCATTCCCCCTCCCGAGCATTCATGCTCTAATCGATGCGAACTCCGGCCACGAACTCCTCAGCTTCATGGATGCCTTCTCAGGGTATAACCAGATCCGGATGTTCCCTCCTGACATTCCGAAGACCTCGTTCGTAACCGACTAAGGCATGCACTGCTACCAGGTCATGTCGTTCAGGCTGAAGAACGCCGGAGCTACGTACCAATGCCTTATTAACAAGGTCTTCCGAGACTAGATATGACATAACATGGATGTCTATGTGGACGACATGTTGGTCAAGAGCGTCAGCGGACAAGATCATGTCTTCGACCTCCAGGAAGCTTTCGGGTTGTTAAAAAGGCACAACATGAGATTGAATCCGAGCAAGTGCGCCTTCGGCATCTCGTCCAGTAAATTCCTCGGGTTTATGGTTAGCCAGAGGGGCATAAAGGCCAACCTTGAGAAGATACAAGCCATACTCAATATGGCTCCCCCCTCTAATGTTAAAGAAGTGCAGAGGCTCACGAGACGCCTCGCAGCTATAGGGCATTTCCTCTTCAAATCAGGGGAGAAGTGCCTCCTGTTCTTCAAAGCCCTGAGAGGTGCGAAGGGCTTTGAGTGGGGAAACAATAGCAAGAGTTTTTCGATCAACTGAAGGCCTACCGGTAAACCCCCCACTCTTAAGCAAGCCGAAGCCTGGTGAAGCCCTCTACATATATCTAGTAACTTCGAAGCAGACCCTCAGTGCCGTCCTGGTAAGTGAGGAGGATAAGATGCAACGACCAATATACTACGTGAGTAAGGTCCTTAGGGACGAAGAACTCTGCTACCAGAAGGTAGAAAAGATGGCCTACGCAATGGTCATGGCGGCACGGAAACTTCACCCCTATTTTTAGTCCCATTCAGTGTTCATTCTTACCGACCAGCCGCTAAAGCAAGTTCTCCGTAAGCCTGAGACATCGGGATGTCTAATGAAATGGTCCATAGAGCTGAGCCAGCACGACATCAGCTACCAACCCCGAACCACTATCAAGGCACAAGCCCTAGCAGAGTTCATTATGGAGAGCACCATTCCCGACCCCTCTGAGTCGGTTGAAGAACCCCCGGTCTGGACCGTGTATGTTGACGGGTCCTCGTGCGCAGACGGAAGTGGGGCTAGGGTCATCTTGACTGGCCTCAACGAATTCATTCTACAATACTCCCTCCGTATAAGCTTCCGCGCGTCTAACAACGAGGCTGAGTACGAGGCCTTTATAGCAGGACTTTGTATGGCTCACAAAGCTAGGGCCAAACATATCAAGATTTTCAGTGATTCATAGCTAGTCGTGAACCAAGTATCTGGGGAGTACGAAGCGAGAGATGATCGCATGTCCAAGTACTTGGAGAAGGTCAAAGGGCTGCTGAATTTATTTGAAGATGCTCAACTCCAGTAAGTCCCCCGAGAGAAGAACGCATAGGCAGATGCCCTCTCAAAGCTTGCCTCCTCCTCCTTTCAGGGTCTAGAGCAGACCGTCTTGATAGACGTCCTCCTGAGACCTAGTATCGAGGAAGACAACTCCGAACCGATGGAAACCCTGCCCGTAACACTTGGGAAAAATTGGATGAAACCCCTGCTCGAATACCTCAGAAACAGAGTTCTTCCTGCGGACCCAAGAGAGTCTAGAAGAGTCAGGACCAGAGCCGAGCGGTACACACTCATTGAAGGAGTCATGTACAAACGATCCTACACTCAGATAGACGGCATACCCTACCTAAGATGTCTCTTCCCCAAAGAAGCAGGCTATGCCATGAAGGAGGCTCATGAAGGAATGTGTGGCGCGCACTTGGGAGCAAGATCCCTAGCCCGTGAAATTCTAAATTACGGCTACTTCTAGCCCACACTTCTTAGTGACTCTGAACAGTACGTCCGCCAATGCGTCTCCTGCCAAAAATTTTCTCCGATCCGTCGCTTACCCCAAGCCCAGCTCTCCTCCTTAGCCAGTCTGATCCCTTTCGCAATGTGGGGGATGGACTTGCTCGGACTGTTTCCCCCAGCGCCAGGACAACTGAAGTTCCCCGCCATGGTGATAGATTATTTCTCCAAGTGGATCGAGGCTGAGCCCCTCGCAACGATTACAGAGAACAAGGTCCAGAAGTTCTTCTGGAAGAACATTGCCTGTAGGTTCGGGGTACCCCGTATCCTAGTAACCGACAATAGAACTCAGTTCGCAGGAGAAACTTTTCGCAACTTCTGCGCCGACCTCGGAATCCAGCAGCGGTTCTCCTCAATATCTCACCCTCAATCCAAAGGCCAAGCAGGGAACGCTAATCGACAAATACTCTCCGGCCTAAAAAAGAGACTCGATAAATCCTCCAAGGGATTATGAGTCGAACAGCTTCCTAGCGTGCTATGGAGCTATCGCACCACGAAGAGAGCGCTGACTGGAGAGTCCCTTCTCAATCTCACTTATGGCTCCGAAGCCATCATCCCCCTAGAGTTCGGCCTACCTTCGCCCCGTCTGATCGCCTACAATGAAGAGTAGAATGCGAACCAGCTTCGTAGCAACTTGGACCTCATCGAGGAGATCCGCGAAAGATCCTCCATCCGACAAGAGACTTACCGACGTAGGATAACACAGCCGTACAATAAGAAAGTCTGACCCGCAAATCTTAAAGAAGGAGATCTAGTGCTCCGGAAGTTGTCAATCTCTTTCCCAAGCAAGAAGGGCAAGCTAGCACCCAACTAGGAAGGTCCATATAGGGTCTCCAAAGTTATCCGCCCTGGTGCGTATCAACTCGAAGACCCAGGGGGCAAGAGAGTGCCGAGG